>JAVVLW010004155.1:0-11000 GCA_034401795.1 Chaetoderma sp. LZ-2023a | reverse complement strand
GATGTGTCTGAACTGATTGCGTGAATACGTGATTGATTGATTGATTGTAACTAGTTGCTTGTTTGTCAGGTTGGTTGATTAATTGATTGAATGATTGAATGATTGCGTGATTAACGGGTTTATCGATTATGAGTGTTTCTGATTGATTGATAGATAGATTTATTGGTTGTTTGAGTGTGTGAGTGACAGATTGAGGGAGCGACAGATTGATTACAATTGATTGAAATTGATTGAAATTGATTGAGATTGATTAAGACTGATTGAGATTAATTGAGATTAATTGAGATTAATCGAGATTGATCGAGGTTGATCGAGATTGATCGAGATTGATTAAGATTGATTAAGATTGATTAAGATTAATTAAGATTGATTGATTGACTGGGATTTGCCTGACTGAGAAGTACACTATGGCCAGACCGGGCAAAGGTAGACGAGGGGATGGTGCGGGATGTGAATCGCATCACCACCCGTCTGCCCAAGCCCGCCTAGTCAAGGTGTACTATATGGTGATCCAGTGTTTTCACCATATTAGTATTTTGAGCAACCACATCAGGTTGGATACTTTGCCTAATGGCTTAGGCCAGAAGGTAAGGGATCTAAGTAAGTTTCTGAAGCCGGCCATGCCAAATGATGATATCCTCTTTGACATTTGGTCGGTGAACTCTGAGTGGGCAAAATCAATGGTGAGAACGCTGATTGGTCATTATAACTGTCAGCTAGGGTGTTTAAGGTCCCAGATCCTCTCCGCCCAAGACCATCCCAACCTTGACCTCGGCCTCGCTAAGTCCATTGCCATCCGCTGGGCCAAGAACAACCATGGTAGAAAGCTCAGTGGAAGCGCTATTGCAGCATTTTATGGTTTCATTAGGCCTATTGACCCACATTTCCGTTCGACTGTTGGCACAAAAAATGTTACGCCGAAGCGTAAACCAACAGTCGAACAGCTCCACCCTCCCAGGCTAGGAAGAGAGTAAGATCGCCCACTGAGGTTTCACCACCCCTTAAACGTCTAAATGACAGACCGTCCCCTTGTAATTATTCGCCTGTTAACCCGCTCTTGATCCCTCTCCCTGAATCGCCACCACCACCCCCTATGTCACCGTTTCCACGTGATGGTCTTGCACCTCTACCACAGCGCGTAGCTGGTGAAAGATCATCACGCAGAAAACGCTCTGAACCCGTTGTTAGTGTCATTTCGCCAGTAGACCCATCCTTGATTCCACTACCCGATTCCCCATCATCCCCCATGGCGCCATTTTCACCTGATGATTTTCCATCACTCCCACAGCGTGTAGCTGGTGGAAAATCATCACGTGAAAAGCCACCTGTAGCAAAGATTCCACAACCTCGTTTCACCCCATCTCCGTTTTGCAAGCCCAGAAGACCCACCCGTCCCACTGAGCTAAAGAAGAACACCTTTTGGAAATTCCGGAACGAGTCTGTAAATAGACCCAATTGGCAGCTTCCCACTATTTGTAAAAAAATCTTGATTGTGGGAGCATCAAATCTCAGCAGAATCAACGTAGACCCGCATCCAGACATACAGGTGGCCTGCTTCCCTGGCGCATCTATTAATGACATAAGAACTGTCAGTAATAGATACACAGGGTCAGTACATCCTGAGAAACTGATCCTTAATATAGGTATCAATGACGGGAACAGTCCACTCTCAGACACTGAGACTCGACTGAGATTGATGTTCAGCATGATAAGAAAAAAATTCCCTAAAACTATGATTTATTTCAGCCAATTAAACTTTTCAGCTACCCCGACCCCCAACCAGAAGGAAATTCTTGAGGCAACTAATCGAATTGCAGAGTCCCCTAGGTCCAATGTTACTGTCATACTACGCCTGCCAATCGCAGATTTCAGTGTGTGTCGTGACAATATACATTGGACTGAGGGGACTGCTAACACTATCTATAGCAATTGGCTAGATTTCCTTAATTTAAACTAGATTCGGGTCAAGGTAGCTGCCACCCAGAAATTGGACTAGGCAGTAATATTGTCAACCTAGCTGGTTCTCAGTTAAGCGAAACCGAAAAATCGCTGCTTAATTTTGGATTAACCTTTGTACCAACTCCGAAACCCAAAATTGGTTTGGATGCAGATTTAGAAAATGGCCTTATTGAAACTGCTGAATTTGGTCACCGCATCAAATTGGCAGATTTTTTTCGAAACTCGAATAGCAACATTCCACCATTCATTGAGAAAACAGGCTGGGCACCAAATTTGAAACTGGTTGACCCAGCAATCGGTGAAAGTATAAAACTGTACTCAGAGCATATTAAAAATACAACATTTCCAAATGATCAGCAAAATTTATCTTATGAGCAGCACCATGCCCTACAAGGGTTATCTAAAAATAATGAAATTGTCATTAAACCTGCGGATAAAGGATCAGCTACTGTAATAATGGATAAAAATAACTATATCAAAGAAGCACATAGACAGCTTAGTAATCCGAAACATTACCAAAAGCTAATGGAACCACTTTGGCAAAATAACTGTAGCAAATTTAACGGAATTCTCCAAAAAATGGTTGATAACAAGAAGATAACTAAAAGCAATTTAAATATCTCTGCAAAAGATAATTCGAAACCACGTACATTTTATCTTCTTCCTAAAATCTATAAGTCCATTGACTCATGGACCGACCCAATGACTCCACCAGGGCGACCCATTATTTTAGATTGTGGTTCGGAATCATATAGGATTAGTGAATTTATCGACTACCATCTTCAGCCTATTGCAAACAGACATTTTAGCTATCTGAAAAACACTGAAGACTTTCTAGCACAGGTCTCTAAGATCTCGGTCCCTCCAAATTCATTCTTAATTACGATGGACGTCGATGCTATGTACACAAACATTGATATCGAAAAGGGTCTTAATTCAATTCGTAGTGCATTTGCCGACTACCCCGACACCAACAGGCCCGACAGAGAAGTAATAGCTCTATTGGAGCTGAGTCTGAAAGGCAATGACTTTGAATTTGCTGGTGAAATTTTCCAACAAATTTGTGGCTGCGCAATGGGTAAGCGTTTCAGCCCAGGTTTTGCTAACCTTAACATGGCTGAGTGGGAAAAGGAAGCACTCAAAAGGTGTCCAAATCAGCCACTCATTTACCGCAGGTACCTCGATGACATTTTCATGATCTGGCAACATACTAAAGAAGCATTTAATGAATTTTTAGCCATTCTGAACAATCATGATCCGAATATCAAACTAAAAGCTGAAATTGATAAGATGTCCGTAGATTTCCTGGATGTAACCTTATACAAAGGTATAAAGTATGAAACAACTGGTTACTTAGACTACAAAGTTTATTTTAAGCCAACCGACTCCCATCAACTACTGCACAAGAAATCATTCCATCCACCGCATACTTTCATGGGACTTGTAAAATCACAAATAATCCGCTTTCATAGAAATTCGAGTGATAGGAAAAACTTTGAATCATCATGTTCGACCTTATTCAAAGCTCTCAGGCCGAGACGGTACTCTTCTCGGTTCCTACGTAAAATAAAGTCTGAAACTTTGCGTTATTTGGAACTCATTCTGGATAATGCCAGAAATTCTTGGCCTACCAAAATTTGTCATAATCGTCCGATTGTAGGTGAAGGAGGATCTCGGAAATGTGAAAAGAAAAGGTGTAAATTGGATGGTTTTCTTCCTTCCCAGAGTACATTCACAAGCTTTCAAAACAAAAGCAAATTTCAAATTCAGTCAATTTTAGATTGTGATTCTAAAAATGTCATTTATTTAATTTCATGCAAATTGTGTCAAAAGCAGTATGTCGGCGAAACTAAAAATCCACTAAGATGGCGTGCAACTAGACACCTCTCAGATATTAGCCTAGAGGAAGACACACATGTGGCTGAACATTTTAATCTTCCTGATCATTCAGTCCCTCATGACTTTGAAATTATGCCTATCGAACAGCCACCTCTTTCAGACACAACAGAGGAAACTGATAAACAAAGAAAACTAAGAGAATCATTCTGGATTAAACAATTAGAAACACAATGGCCTAGGGGTATAAATTCTGACCCATGCCTCTTAGATCAAAGAGAGATTATCCCATTTACTCTCACATACAATCGGAAAAATGTTGAAATTGCCAAAATCCTAAAAGATGAATATCACAACTTACAGGACAATCTCAGACAACCTTTCAACAAGCGCCCAGTAATTGCATTTAAGAAAAATTCGAATCTACGTGACATCTTAGTAAAAGCCAAACTGAAATAGGTTTTCAAAAATACCACTCAATGATTTATCATTGTGTGATAATTAGGCCATATGGCGTCTCTAAAACAAAATGACAATCTAAGGAATAAAATAAACAAGAATTTTTTCAATTTTGAAAGTTCTGAGCCAGTGCGTTTGACAATATCATATACATACTACACACACATATATATATACATAAATACATACACATACATATATGCATACATGTACACATATACATATACACATATACCAGGGCTTCAACTAACTTCTTCTAAATACAGGAGGTCTGTGACTTCCTGGGTAATGCTATTTGGAGTCTAAGCTAAGAACATGAAGGTCTAAAACACACGACATTCAAACACATATTTATGGCATTCATATTTACATACACACATAGTTACTGACTTAATTAAACATATATTATACATATACTCCCTAGTTACATCATTATCTCATTTTATTTTAATTTAATTTGGAGTGGTTTATTATTATATAGAACATTTCTATGCTACTGAGGGTGGGGTGGGGGGCAGGGAAGAGCTCATCACTGTAATATGAAGTTGAGATAGTTGGAGTTGTTCAGAATCGACATATGCATTGATCGTGTGTGGGTTATTTAAGTGTAGTAGTAGTGAAAGTAAACTGTAAAGTCTGTTTATTTATAGACTTATTACTTCAATTATTAGGCTAGGTTAGTTTATCTATAGTGGTCGTGGTCGTGGAGGTGGAGGGGGGGGGGGGGTTAGTGGTGGTGGTGGTGATGGTGGGATGTCTTAGGTTTGTATTATTTAATTAGCAGAGAATCTGTGACCATCAGGTATAAATATATTAATTTAGTATTTGTCGATCATAGATTCCCTGGCAATCTTCTCAAAGGATTTCAGGTTTAATATACTATCGCGTATTTTTGTACCGGTGCTGTTCCATAGTTTTGTGGCTGCTATTGTAATTCGTCGTTTTCCTATTTCTGCTCGTGTAAACTGAGTGTGTAGATTGTGTTTTGTCCTAGTGTTGTGTTTGTGGATGTCGGTGCTTAGTGTGAAATTGGAGGCTATGGATTGTGGTAATGTATTGTGGTGAAACTCCTTTACAATGGTGTACATCTGTAGTTTGCCTATGTCCTTTAGTTTTAACAGCTTTTCTGACTTGAATATATTCTGGCCCTTTGCTGGTTTAGAAAAGAGTTTTAGTGCCTTCTTCTGTAGGCTTTGTAGTTTTGTTAGATTGCTTTTGTGTGTATTCGTCCAGATAGCGTTACAGTAGGTGAGATGCGGAAGAACAAGGGTGCAGTATAGATTTTTAATTGTAGCTGGTGTCATGTAAGGTGTTAGACTTTGTATGACACCTATGCCTCTTACCACCTTTGCTGGTACCGTTTCGATTTGTTTGGCCCAGGTCAAATGTTTATCCAAATATACTCCCAAAGATTTGGCAAATGGAGCCTCCTCAATTTCTTTTTTGTTCATGTAGATTTTTGGAATTTCACCTTTTTTAGTTTGAGATTTGTAAATAACATATAGTTTGTTTTGTCAACATTCAACGATAATTTGTTTATTGAAAACCAGTTAGTAATTTCTTCCATTTCCTTATTTGCTTTTTTGTATAAGGTGTCTATGTTGTCATCGCAGCAAAAAGCATTTGTGTCATCAGCGAACAGTAGTAATGACATGTGCTTGCATATGTTAGGTAGATCATTCATGTAAAGAAGGAACAGCAGAGGGCTAAGAATAGATCTCTGAGGAACACCACAAGTTAATTGTCTGTTTTCAGAGCATATCTCATTATATTGTACGCATCGTGTTCTTTTACTTAGGTAGTTCTGAAACCAGGTGAGTGCACTGCCTCTTATACCATAATAGGCAAGCTTTTCTAGTAAGATCTGGTGGTTGATAGTGTCGAAAGCTTTGGAAATGTCCAAGAAGATGCCTATTATACTTTGAGTTTTTTCCAATGATTCAATAATTTTTTCTGTCATTTCGGCTATTGCATGCATTGTTGAATGTTTCTCACGAAATCCATATTGCGATATGTATAAAATTGACTTTTTGTCCAGATAATTTGTCAGTCGATTGTACATTAGGCATTCTAGTAACTTGGAGAAAAGTGGAAGTATGGAGCCTGGCCTGTAGGTTGCGAAGTTAGTAGAATCCTTGGCTTTATAAATTGGTGTAACACGTTTTTAGTTTTGATTGGAAGGTGCGTTGTGCTAGGTATAAGTTGCAAATGTGACTGAGTGGGATACGGATATCCATAACACAGGTTTTATAAATGCGCCACTTGAAACCATCGATTCCAGGACTTTTGGCTGGGTTGAGGGTGTTTAGAACGTTACAGATCTCTTAAGTGTTAGTAGGGCTGATGAAAAATGATAATTGATAGCTGCCTGTAAGGTAATCAGAGAATTTTCTTTTGGATGTTGATTGGATTTTGTTCGAAAGTTGTGGTCCTATATTTACGAAATAATCATTGAATCCATTGGCAATTTTGAATTTATCTGTAATGACCTTATTCTTGTGAAGAAATTGTGTCTGTTGTGCTATATTGGTCTTGTTTAAAAGTGATTTAATGGCTTTCCATGTTTCTTTTATGTCATTTTTAGACTGTTCGAATTTCTTGTGATAATATGTTTTCTTAGCTGTTTTTATTATTTGGTCTAATTTATTTCTATATTTTTTTAATTGAATTTCATTGTATTTAGTTTGAGACTTGATAAATGTTAAGTAAAACTGATGTTTTGTATGACAGGCAGCTATTAATCCATTTGTAAGCCTATGTTTATTTGGGTTGTGCTTATATTTTTTACTTTCTTTCATTGGAAAGCTTTGTTCAAAAATAGTCGTGCAGATGTCATGAAATTTGTTGTAGGTATGCTCACAAGACTGAATGTATGTTACTATGCTCCAATCGACCTCTGACATAGACCTTTTGAATGTTTCAATGTTGACCTGACAGTAATCTCTGCATTTAAATTTTTCCTGCTCGAATTGTTTCTGGTATGTTTGTTGTTTTTCTAGGAGAAATATAGGTAAATGATCTGCGATATCAGTCACAAAAATTCTGACACGAATTTTACTGATATTGCGATTAATATTATTGCAGAATATGTTGTCAATGACGGTCGCCGTAGATTCTGTTATTCTAGTTGGTTTAGTTATTGTCGGATAGTAGAAGTAGGTATTTAATAAGTTAATGAAGTCTTTGGTATGACAACATTTCTGTTGCTGCAGATCAATATTGAAATCACCCATAAGGTAGGCTGTTTTATTTTCCTTTTGTATTGTATCCAGAATTCTGCTCAAAGCTTCAATGAATTCTTTGCTGTCACTGTCAGGAGGTCTGTAGATTGCACCAACAATTTTTTTTCTACATTTTTGAATCAGAATTTCGATAAATATTGTTTCAATGTATTCTTCCTTCATAGAAAGGTTATCACGCACAATGAATTGAATATTGTCTTTTATGTATATGCCTACACCACCTCCACCATCCTTGTTAATTTTGTCAGATCTCTGCTTTTCGATAAATGTATAGTTATTCTTGTTGACTAGAGTTTATTTTTTAGCCGAGTCTCCTTAATTCCAATAATCCCAAACTTATGTGCACTCATATCTAGGAAATTATTTAACTTGTCATTGTTCTTCAGTATCGATCGAGTGTTTGCGTGCATGAGGGAGAGTGCAATGCTTTCATTGCTGTTTGTTATAAAGTCATTAAATTTGCTTAGAAGCGTATAGTTACAAGTTTGTGAAGATATGGATAAGTCAGTTCTAGCATCTTTTGAGTTGATGTCTTTATATGTGTGGGTGTTACGTGTGAAGGGATTTAGAATAAGGTCTTGTATGTGCTCTGTTTAGTTATTTCACCATGTGGATTCATGATTGCAAGTGTGTAGTCAGCGTCATCATTAATGTGATTGAAGGGGAAGAGAGATTTGTTGCAGTTTAGACACCACCATGGCTGGTCATCTGACTCAAGATGGAGATAATCAGAAGCAGTGAGTTTAGAACATCGTAAGTGAACCCACTCCGAACACAAGTCACATAATAAGGCTTTTTGGTTAGTTCTAACAGGTCTCTTACTGGATGAGCAGGGGAATTTGGTGGGCATGGTAGGGATAGAGGAAGAAAGAAGCCAAAACAACTATGGTTGGAAAGGGTTTAGGGGACGGAGATGCCAGAGATATTTTCCTTGCCTTGACTTTGACAAGATTATACATGGCTTATTTTCAATCAGGCAAAAATATTCTACGTTCCTGTTACATGTACATAACTGAAGATTGAAATAATGACAGCTGGTAGTCATTGGTTGGTATAGATAATGATAATTAACGCTTTAAGCCTTGAATTTGTTCAAGAAAATCTCAATTTTCTCATAGAAAATGTCCATTTGCAGACCTTGAGAAGACCACTTCCGACAATTAGCACTGGAGTGACAGGCTCAGTTATCGAGCCAGTTACTCCATCAATTTGTACATCCTCAAAAAGAGTCTTCTCCTGGTCCGCAAAATGACATTTCTCAAAACGAGTACAGAAGCTGCTGGTATGGGTGTTAAAGGGTTAATAATAATGGCTAATTAGATTGTTTACATTTTACCAGGAATAACCTAATTCATGACCCCAGATGAGCTAGAAAATTAGATTGTTTACATTTTCAACCCAGTGAAGGGCATTTTGGAGGCCAATAGAAGACTATTTTCGGAATTGTATCACTGGAATACCTGGCTCGATTCTGGAGCAAGTCATTCCAGTGATACATCCTCAAAACAGTCTTCCCTTGGCTTTTAATTGGACATATATTCACAGAGCAAAATGACAATTTTCTTGACCGATGTTATTAAAAAAGTAAATAAGAGGTTGGAATTGACCTATTTTATACAGTAGAAGTTTTTCACGATTATTCGAATATGATGATTAGCAGCTGAAATAGCTGAGTAATCGTGATCGATTATTTAAGAATAATTGTGATTACTCGATTAAGTAGCTTGGGTACAAATTACCAAAACATAATAGCAAAAGGACATCGATGGCGAAAGCTGTGACTGTGTTTAGGGAAAATCCATTCGCAAGCCGAGAGAAGACAATTTCCGAAAATGCATCACTGGAATGGCCGGAGCCGGTCATTCCAGTAATACACCTCCAATAAAAATCATCTCCCGGCCTACGAGTGGACACGCATTTATTGATCAAAATGTCCACACTTGGTGTCTGCAGAGAAATGGGAGACAATATTTTAGCAAATAGCGGGGTAGATAGAATAAATCAGGGAGCAGGAAGATTAAACACGTTCATCTTACATTCGCAAGCGTGACATCAGATTTTAAAGCAAATTTAAAATAGCACACATATTACCTGAGTAACACATTACAAAGGACAATAATTAGCCAAAAATCAGACAGAAAGCAAAATAATTTTAAAAAAAAAAAAAAAAAAAATAGAAGCAATGACAGGAAATGTGTGACATCAGATTTAGAAAATATTTGAAACAACACATATAATGTACAGCAGAAATGACAATAGGATGGCATGTACGTGGCCTGAGTAAAAAATGGTGGGCAACAAAACAAAATAAGCTTAGATTTTAGAGTAAGAGCAGACATCAAGATAAACAAAACGCAGAATAAGCTGGAGGGTTACAAACACCTCCAAATAATGGTGGGCAACAAAACAAACAAAGCTTAGATTTTAGAGCAAAAGCAGACATCAAAATAAGCTGGAGGTTTACACAGACACTTGATGCCACAGGTTGGACAACAGTTAGAATACCTTCAGTGGTTGGTCTATCAACTATCAGGCCTTTGTGCCAACCTCATGTCATTATATCTGGGGCCTGTGCTGTTATCTGGAGAGTGAAAGAATAAATAGCATATACATGTAGATTCAGCAGAGTTTATATTTTCTGACTTATGGATATGACCAGCAGCTGTTATTTTTTTCCTACTTTCTCTAGCTCATCTACAGTAGCGATAAGTCCATTTGCAGAGCATCGGAAAACCATTTCAGAAGATTCACCACCGGAATGACTGGCTCGGTTATTGAGTCAGTCAATCCAGCTGTAAACTTCCAAAAATAGTTCTATCCGGGTCCGCAAGTGGACATCTCTGAATACCACTAAGGAAGCGGCTGATATGAGTGTTAAGTGGTTAATAATAATGGCGAATGCTAATTATCGTGGTCTATGGTCATCTTAAAGTGTCCATTAGCAGCCCAGTGGAGATCACCTCTGCAAATCCACAACTGAAACAGCTGGTTCAGCTAATCGAGCCAGCCATTGCAGTGGTGGATTACCAGGGATAACCCTCCTCTAAACCGCAGATGAACAAGAAATTAGATTGTTTACTCTGTAAGGGAGGGGAATTTGCATACCAAAAGACTATTTTTGGAAATGTATCACTGGAATGTCTGGCTTGTTTCTCGAGCTAATCATTCCAGTGAACCTCCCCAAGAACAGTCCTCCCTCGGCCTTCAAATGGACATACATTCACAGAGCAAAATGATAATTTTCGTGACCGATGTTATTAAAAAAAAGTAATTAAGACGTAGGAATTGACCTCTTTTATGCAGTGGAAATTTTTCATGATTATTCGATTATGTAATTTTTACTCATATAAATTCATGAATTAAAAAATAATCGTGATTTACGATTTAAGTTCACTAGCAAGTGTTTTTTGCTATAAAGTGATACTATAGATAGGATTCATTTTTAGGGGAATTGAACAGACGCAAATTTATATATTTTTATCAAAAACAAAATTGTATTTGCTA
>JAVVLW010004153.1:0-11000 GCA_034401795.1 Chaetoderma sp. LZ-2023a | reverse complement strand
GGTTGAATATAAACGAAATCTAGGATTTCTTTTTTCACGAGAGAGTTGATACTTACCTCCCTAATACTTTTGATATTGCTAAATATCGGCTTTCACTCAATAAAACACTCAGATTAAAAACAGTTAGGTGCCCCTACTGGGCAGGGAGTCAGAGGTAGTCCGGCGGATGCTCGCCCCACCACCGCGCATGCGCCGACTACTACTTCCTCTGGCTCATTTATTGGCTAACACATGCAACTACCAAGAGCCTGAAGACCGAGCCTCTGTGGGGCGGAGAGGCCGGGTCAGTATCTAGGGAGGTAAGTATCAACTCTCTCGTGAAAAAAGAAATCCTAGATTTCGTTTATTTCACATCAAGAGTATACTTACCTCCCTAATACTTTTGATATTGCCAGAATTCGAAAGTGAATCTGGCGGGAGGGAGGCGAGGTCAAAAGACCAGCTCTTCCCTATACGCTTTCAAGCGTTTAAGGCACTTATGACGTCTGAAAACTGTGTGAAAACACAGTCAGGATTTGATAAACCATCGGATAACACAACCGATGCCTGAGAGATGACCGATTTGTCATATGCGCTCCCCCCCCTCCCTTGGGAGGAAGATTAAATGACCTCAATGTCCTACACGCTCTCTACGTACTAGTGCTAAGTACTATAGGACAGAGACGAAAAGGCTCCATTTTCGTATACTCTCTCTAAAGAACCACAACCCACATAAACCATCACCATATTAATAACACTGGGTAACGTGACAATACAAAACAATGAACAACACATGAACAAGACTGACCTTGTTGTACTAGGAAGCTGTCATCATGAATCCAGTAGAGAAGGATGATACAGTCCCGACAAGTGGTTGTCACCGTCGCTGAATGGCGAAGTATATAAGCAATGCGGAGGCACTCTTCACAAACATAAAGCGGTTATTGTTTCAAAATCGACAAGGCGAGAGGGTTAGAGGTGTCACGGAGGTAATGGTCTGTAAAACTTGACTCACAGTGCCACTGAGCCACTGACATAATATCATCCACAGGGACCCCATTAAAAAGGGCAGTGGATGTCACGACACCGCGGACACTGTGAGCCTTGGCCACGTCAACCTGTCGCCCGGTGGCGGATTTGTGACAAAATTGAATACATTCCACAATCCACCTAGAAATGGTGTCCTTAGACGCCCTACCATGGGGTTCAATATATGACAACCATAACGCTGACTGGTCGGTACGCCACTCCGAAGTACGCTGTTTGTACCGGAGCAGCGCCCGTACGGGGCACCATACTTTAGAATTAGGATCATATCTAGTTAAAGATGGCAAAAAAATAGGTTGACCTGGATATTTCAATGACTGATTCTTAGACAAGAAATTAATCCTAGGTAGAAGCTTAAGGCCTTCCCCTGTAACCACAAAACGGTCAACCTCGGCTGATAAGGCGTGAATTTCACTCCTACGCCTCGCCGAGGCCGCAGCAATTAAAAATACAGTTTTAAGAGTTAACATTTTCATAGAAATGGAACTAAGTGGTTCAAAAGGCTTATCACCTAGTACCTGGAGCACCAGTGATAAACTCCAAGACGGAATCAGTGGAGGATTCCTTGGTCTTAGATTGCCCATGCCTTTAATTAATACATTTAATGTACTTACTTCATCACTCCCCCTATTAGCCAAGCAAGGAATAACAGTCATTAAAGCTGACTTATAACCAGCAATAGAGTTAGGCTTGAGGCTATAGGCATCATATAGGTGACAGAGGAAATCAGCCACTACCTGAATAGATGATTCCATTGGATCAATACATCTTTTTGAGCACCATTCTGCAAATCTGTTGATTTTATAATTATATGCTCTGGAGGTTGACCCCCTCCTGGCTTTGGCCATAAACATGGCCGCTTGCTCAGAAAAGCCCTCCTTAATTCTAGATTCCTTGACAACATCCACGCAGTCAATCGGAACATTGACGGATTGTCGTGAAGGGCCTTGCCCTGGAAGATAAGGTTGTCCATCAGAGGCAGCGGAACCGGATTGCAGACCAGAAGGTCCAGCAGATCCGTATACCACGATCGGCTTGGCCAATCCGGGGCGATCAGAAGCACTTGGCACTCCTGCTGCCTGATTTTCTGAAGCACCTTTGGAATCAGGATTGCTGGGGGGAATGCGTATGCATACATTCCCTCCCAGCTGATAGCTAACGCATCTGTTGCGAAAGCGCTTGGGTCTGGAATCGGAGAGACGTACGTCGTCATCTTCGCATTCTTCTTCATCGCGAACAAATCTATGTTGGGTTTCCCCCAATGGTCGAACAGACGATCCGCCACACATTGATTTAGTTGCCATTCCGTGGGTAAAACACTCATCCTTCGGCTCAATGAGTCTGCTAGCAGATTTAACCTCCCCGGAATATGAACTGCTTTCAAGGTGATCCCATGATCCAGGCACCAACAAAGCAGTTTCCATGTCATCATACAGAGACTGGGCGACTTCGTTCCGCCCTGGCGGTTTATGTAAGTCACTACCGTTGAGTTGTCTGAACGAATTAGAACAATCTTGCCCTGAACTTTCTGTAAGAAATGTTCCAGGCCCAGGACTACTGCTCTTAGCTCTAGTAGATTGATATGTTCCTTGGACTGATCCAGATCCCAAAGCCCTGATACTGTGGACTCTTCCAGACAAGCTCCCCACCCCTCCATCGATGCATCTGTATACACAGTCACCTGAGGGTGGGGAGGGGTTAGCAAAACCCCCAGCAAGAGATTCTCTGTATTCAACCACCATTGCAGGTGGTGAATCAGAGGCGCCAACACCGACACGTTCGAGTCCAGCGAACCTGAACTCTGGGTCCACTGTGTCATGAGAAACAACTGGATCGGACGCCTGCGCAAGGCGGCCTGTGGAATGACTGGTTCCAAAGAAACCATCAAGCCCAGCATTCTCAAGTAAACCCGTGCCAGGACATGACGACTGTCGCACACCGACTGAATTACCGAGATGAGTACTTGAACCCTCTCCTGAGTGGGGTACACATACCCCGTCTCCAGATCGAAGAACATGCCCAGGTAAACAAACTTCTGGGATGGAGTTAGCTCTGATTTCGGGAAATTGATCAGCCAGCCCAAGTCCGAGAGAGTTTTCAAAACAATCTCCAGATTGGCTGACAACGATTCCCGGGTGTGTGCTTTCAACAGCCAGTCGTCTATGTACGTGTGGACTGCTATGCTTCTCCTGCGGAGGTATGCAGTGATCGCGAGAACCACACGGGTGAAGACCCGAGGAGCCGTGGAAATTCCGAAGGGTAACACCCTGAATTCCCACCGCCGGCCCTGAAATGCAAATCTCAGGAAGCGACGGAAACTCCTCTCTATGGGAATGTGGAAATAAGCATCCTTCAAATCTATCGACGCTGTCCACATCCCTCGCTCTAACCCCGCCAACACCGAGCGCACAGTCTCCATCTTGAAACTGGGTGTCTCGATGAACTTGTTCAACGGCTTGAGGTTGAGAATCGGCCTCCACCCTCCGGTGTTTTTTGTTACCAAGAACAGGGTTGAATAGAAGCCCGGGCACCTCTGTGCCGGCTGAATGGCTTCTTTTAGTATGAGGGAATTTATTTCCTCCTCTATACACAACCTCTGATCCGGATCCCGTGGAATGGGAGTCCAGATCGGCGCGAGAGACAGTCGCGATGGCGGGCCTGTCACCCAGTCGGGACGATACCCGACCGAAAGCCATCGCAAGACTAAACGGTCCTGAGTCAACCGCTTCCACTCTGGCAAGCGGGCGGCCAAACGGCCGCCCACCGGTCCACCTAGGGATAGAGGTGGACATAAGGAGGGCCAGAGTGGCACTGTTCTCTCGGCCTGAAACACCGGAGTGGTTCCCACCGCGGTAACCAGGCCATCAGGCCCGATTACCGCGACCAGATCCCCGCGCGCCCCGCCCAGCGCCGCGCGCACCACGGTGCGCGGGCGGCTGTCTGGCTGGGTGCGGCTGGGGAGCCTGCGCCCCCCTCACTGCTGGCCGAATCGCCCGTGGCCTAGGCCTACGTTGCGACGGTGGCTGGCCCCTGACCTGGCCAGCACCACCTCGAGCCTGCAGAGGACGATACGCAGGGGGTGCCGCGCGAACACGCTCCCGCCGGAGCACCTCAAATTGTTCCCGCAGCGCCCTCTGGTTATTAACCAGAGTGACCGTCTCCTGGAGGTGCCTGCATCCCTCACCTCCAAAGAGACCAGGACCTGTCATAGGCGTCCGCAGCAGCCTATTATACAGGTCCTGGGACGGGCACAGATTGTCAAGCGCAAACGTGCGCCTCGCCCGGACACTTCTGGTTACCGCCCGCGTCAAACAGTCCAAAGCCAGGTTGATACCATCCTGAATGGCTCTCTGGACTGTCACCGGGCTTGGTTGGCGTGATGCGGAAGCCGCTACCACCCCTTGTAGCAGCTGGGAGACGTGGGACAGAGCGGCAATCGACGCTCTCCCACTCTCCTCCGCATCCCGCAGCGCGGCATTTGCCGAACGCAACGCGTTCGAGCACAAGACTCCCGTGTCAGAACGGGAGCCCGGCCGCGCATCTTCGCCCAAAGCCGCGCGATCATCAACGCTTGGCTTCGGCACCACACCGTACCGCTGGTAATCCAGGGGCACGATGCGGCACCGCTTCGCCACCTCGCGAGGGGCCTTCGCGAGACGTCCATTCACCTTAATGGACGCCTCTGCCGCTTCGAACATGTCCACGACATGCTCAGCAAGCGGCAGAGATGGCATAGCGGTAGCCGCCGGCCTACCAGCTAACCACGGCCTATGGTCACGCTGGCTAGCCGGCAGCTCCACGGGTAGATCTGGCCGAACACTTACCAGCCACTGGCAAGCGTCCGACCAATCCTCCTCCGTGGCTAACTGCGAGCGCTCTACTAGACGAGGGCCTTCGTCTTCCTCCAGAGCACTCGCAGTTGATGTCGACGGCGGGTAAGCTGATACCCCTGGCAAGCCTGGAAAAGCATGCGGGCCCGAGAGAGCAGGCATGCTAAATTCCGCGGCTTGACCAGGAGCAGGCGCCGTGGCAGAGCGCGGGGTAAACACCGCTCTACCACGGGTCTGACCAGCACCAGCCATACCATCGGCAAGCCGAGGTATGCGGTATCCGTGGTCAACAGCACCGCCCGGGGACACCCTCTGGACCGTGAAATCTACTCCTGCGTGAGTAGAACCATGGAACACGTCGCCTGCATTCCCCGCGAGGGGTGCACAGACGTCGTATTCCATGGCCACGTCCTCAGAAGGCGACCCCAGCAGGAGATCCTCTTCTTCCTGGCCAGAAAGATTAGACTCCGGGTCAGCAAAGAGAGCTAACCCGGACTGGCCAGGAAAGGTGCCATAGGAGGGTTTGGCACCTTCGGCGCGCGGATACCCGGGGTCTGATGAGCAGACCGCGGGTCCCAGCAACAACCGTTGTCCACGGCCCCTCGGCGCGGCGCCATGCCTGCTGCCAGGGCCTTGGACTGCCCCCAACAAAGGGGCCACCTCTGAATCCACAACCGGACCGGACCTAAAGAGACCGGATTCAGAGGCGGGGATCACCTGCTCGTAAGCAGATGCCGAGGACAACAAAGGAGCTGGCCCAGGGAGCATGCCACGAAGCAACTCTGGGACCAGATCCTTTATTGTCCTCTGCATCTCTTGCAACATTTCGGACCTGAAGGCCTCCATATCCACCGCGGATGAGGCCTTCTTCTTACCCTTCTTACAAACTTTCTCCTTCTTCTTCCTCTCTTCCTCCATTACCTTCTCCCTTGCCTGCAATGCGAGAAAATCAGACATTAATTCGCCCCCCCACAGCTTACATACGTCGCACTTCAGCAACGGTCCACAGGGACTGCAGCTGAAGCACAAGTGCGGGACGAAGCGGCTTTTAAGAAACCTCCCGCAGGACGGGCAACCAGGTCTCTGAAACAGGACAAAGGACAGGGACAATGAGCAAGATAGTTAAGGTTAGCGAACTCAAAACCAACTAAAAAGAGAGGACAGGATCATCAAGATCAGAAATCAAGAAGAACCAGCCATGGACAAAACGTTAATTGTTAATAAAAAGGCCAAGGCCGATTATGACGTCATCACTCTCGTGACCAAATTAATCGATCCGCAACAAGCACCAAGAGCAAGAACGAATTGTATAAGTAAACGGAACATTTCCGTTGAATTGGCATTTCGAGTACACAACAATCAGATATACAGAGATAACTCCTTCCAATTCTAGCATTGGCAAAAAGGGAAATTATCTCCCCTTTTGTTTACAATAATTAGATACCTGATCCTTGTATAGACAAACCATCCAACGTGATGAACCGGAGAACTCCACCATAGTACGCCTCTACATTCTCTCCACCTCAGGGGAAGGAATTGGAGCAAGAGGGCAAAGTGAGAAGACCTTTATAACAGGCCTCCAACTCACTGAACATAGATTTTTTGGTTAGATAACCTAACAGTATTAGTAGGAAATGGAACCGTGGTGGAGAGAAAACATATCCTCTTGTGCCGAGAAGTCCATCAAAGCGTCTATGCGATACCTGTGGACAAAACACAAAGAGAAATGAGACATATGAAGCACCATGTTGTAAAAAACCAACATAATCAGGCGCTAATCACGGTAAGCGCGAGTCCCGGAAATACATTAAACCGGGACAAAACACGCTAGCATATCAAAGAATTCACCTGATAAAGCGATCCCGCTCCTTCTAAAGGCGAATCCTCCCTTTCCGACATGCTTCCACCAAAAAATAATCGTCAAACGTGAGCAAAAAACAAGGCAACGCGCAGAAAAGTATGAAGAACACAAAACCGCATGTAACCCTTTGCCAATAAATGAGCAAAGAGGAAGTAGTAGTCGGCGCATGCGCGGTGGTGGGGCGAGCATCCGCCGGACTACCTCTGACTCCCTGCCCAGTAGGGGCACCTAACTGTTTTTAATCTGAGTGTTTTATTGAGTGAAAGCCGATATTTAGCAATATCAAAAGTATTAGGGAGGTAAGTATACTCTTGATGTGAAATTAGAGCAGGCCCTTTTTGACCAATGCTCTTCTCCCGCTTTAAGCGATGGTGACGTTTTCCTGGATTCAGTAATGATGGCCCGCGCGAGGCTACTACTTCTCACCCAGAAATAGCATCAGAAGTACTGCCCGTTCGAGGCACTTTTCGCCACTTCAACCAGATAACTTTCTTTCCTTTTCAGCTTAGAGGTTAAATAACTTATATTAAGTTAATTAGTGATCTCGTGTACGGGAGCCTCCCTTGCAGGGATACCTCTGCGGACCTACGAGTCTGTGGTACCTCCGGGAGTCCCGCATTTAAAAGTTCATCAGGCTGTCTCTATGTCTGGTATTTTCGTATGCTCATTTTTATCTAGCATACTTGACAGTCTGTTTAGGTAAAACTATTGTATAGACTTAATTTTTAGGTCACCAATCAAATATTGTAAGTCCATAGATCACGAAATTGCTATGGACAGGCATACTGGTGGCACAAACTCTTGGGATGAGGCTGTTGTGTTTAATGTTCGCGACGATGGTCGCACGGCCCCACCGGAACGATTGAGTTCCACCAGCCTTAGGAGCCGTCTTTGTTACCCGTAGGGCAGTATCGAACGGGATCCGTAACCCAGAGACCGGAAGCTAACCAGCGTCATCACTCGTCATGTACATGCAATGCAGCGAGTTGACACCAGACACCGGAACGGCCCGACACTTCCTGGCGAGCTACACATTCAACTTAATCTGATAAGTAGGCAAATACTGTTGTTTGAATCACTTACCGTTCTTTTAACAACCTTAAGAAAACCATGCCTCAATCAATCGATTATTGTTAATACACATCCGCTTAATACTCCGCTGTTAATTCGTGGTACTATTGTCTGATTAACACCTACACTAACGTGTAACTTTGGCCCGGACGGGCATGGCCAGACATCTGTTTATTTTATATTATTTCTTTATTTGTATAATCCTTTAGTGATACCGGCCAAAACCGGCCTCCTTAGTGGTCTAGTGGAATGTCTATTTGCAGACGAAGAGAAGACTACTTTTGAAAATTTACAACTGGAATGACTGGCCCGATAACCGGGCCAGTCATTCCAGTGGTAAATTTTCAAAAGTAGTCTTCTCTTGGCCTACAAATGGACATTCAAAAAGCAAATATTTTAATTTTCAGGAACAATTTTAGTCACTAAAGGGTTAATTATTATTTATTTAGTAATTAATTTTATTTTCCAAGCATTATTCCGATCGTTGATCTCCCTAACACCTTTGACAATATGTCTATAATCCTGGGCACAAGCCATAGGCATTTACCTAAACACTGTATATAAATGGGTTGAATATTTACCAGCAGTCAATCCTCATCAAAGTTCAAAGTGTATATCAAAGTTCGTCATTATCTTACCTTATCCGTAATAATATTAAAGTTCTATCAGAAAATGTGTTGTTATATATAGGCCTACTTGAGTTTAACTTGTTTCTTCACATAAGATGTTTAAAATTTTAATTTGAGTGTTTCTAGATCGCAGGTTTTTTAAATAAGTTATTAACGTGTTCTGTGTTCGCGACTTCGCGTTACCGCATCTGGAGCTGATCTTCATGGATTTCAAAAGTATTTTCTTAATATTAAATACATATATAATAGAAAATATGATAGGCGTTATCCATACAGTGTATGGTTATGCTGCCTGCACGTCGCTCATCCCAGTGCCTGAGTAGGTCATTTGCCCGAACACATTATACATTGTACATATATATACTGTTATTGAATATTTTGAAACTCATTTGACTGGGTGTGTTTGCTGTCTAAGGCAGTCAAATTAGTAGGCTGGCAATATAATCATTATGTATAGCTTTGTTATTTAATAAACGTGCTGTTGAATTATTTTGAAAACTCATTTGCCTGGGCGCTTAGGCAGCAACAGCACCCACTCAAAGTAGTTTTAAAATTTTCAACATCTTCCCTGTAGAGTCTTCTTTTTAAACTATATTGACAGGGCGCTATGGTTCAGCTCAGAAATATAGTAACATGTAGTACTAGCGCTCTCGGAAATCACATCACATCAAAGCATATTCGGTCTAGGCCTTCTCGTTTAGGCAAATGTAATTATCATGTACACACGCAGAGACGCGCACGTGTAAGCACACATGCTCACGCTTTGATCAAAGCCGAGCTGATTAATCCAATTAGATGTCAACCGAAGACGGCGTAAGAGGTTATTCACATTATAACACTTAGATGACTATGATGATAATTTCGATGTTGTTGTTGTTGTTGCTATTAACTGCAATCATCCGTAATCTACCATTAAGATTTTACAGTCATGCATATACCTAACAGAGAGAAATTATATCGCGTAATTTATACGCACTCACGCGCATAAATCATGCATAAATCAATAAAATGTGATTATTTAGTGCAGATTATATTTATTTTAAATTTCCGTCTAAGTTGGTATGTTAAATTATCTGTATTGATCTTGAGAAATGTCAATTTTCAGGCCAAGAAGATTATCTTTGAAAATTTTACCACTGGAATAACTGGCTAATCTTCTCTTGGCCTGCAAATCGACACTCAATAAGCAGATACATAGAAATGTCAACAAATTTAGTCCTTAGTCTCTGTTCCTCATAATGTAAATTTTCAAGCCAATTTTATTTTTGAAAATTTTACTTCATTATATGCCCCTGGACAGATGGATACACGTCATGTAGTTTACTTATAATCTCAATCTTTTATTCACCCCTTCATCGCTAATTTCATATTCTGTGCTTCCTTCTTCAATCTTTCACCCACCACAGTTTCCTTCCATCATTCATTTCTTTCAAACTCAATCTTTATTTATTCTTTGATAGCGATGATTTTTTATTATTTTTTACAGGGTCGCAAATCCAAGCGTGTTCCAGTACCGAAATTGGCACACCTGTCTCCATTAAAGGTAAATGGCCCTGTGGCATGTGTGCTCATTAGTGTACCACCTGATCCGTGTACTGCACCACATGTGACAAGTAGAGCCACTATAATTGTGAAGTATTAACTACACAGTGAAATAGAGAATAATTCTGAAGATGATATCTGTCGGAAATGTTCGCGTGGAGGAAAGGATTTTCACGCTTCTTGCCAGCGCCTTTCCCTGGCGGCGTCGAGAGGAATAGAATCGCTAAAATCTGCAGCCAGGTTAGAGAAAATCATTCTTAGAAACAATAAGTTTGTCGCCTACTGGACTGATCCATGTTTCCCAGAATATGACGATGTAAGTAAACAACTACTCGGAAAATTTTGCCAAGATGATGAAGTTCCTGTTAAGGTTACGGCTGATGGGAATTGTTTGTTCAATTCGATATCGTTGCACGTCACTGGAGATGAACGCAGTGCCATTGAAATCCACATCTGTACATGCATTGAGCTGGTCGAGCATGAGGAGTGTTACAGAGAGAAATGGGAAAACAGCCTTACTCATTTAATTTCTCCTGAATACTCGGAGGCTGTTATTGAGTGTGCAAAAGATGGTGCATATTCCTTGGCATGGACCATCTAGCCGCAGCAGCTGTTGTCAAACGAGACGTTAGATCACTTTACCCACCCATCAATGGACTGGGAGATCATTGTTGTGACATTTTGAATACAACATTCTGTGCACGAGTTAACACTTACAAAACAGCAATTCCTATCATGTGGACGTCGATTGCAGCACACACCATGCAAATGTGGAAACCAGATCACTTCATCCCCCTGGTTCAATTACCGAAAGCAATGGAAGCTACTGAAGCCAATGGCAAGAAGGGACGTGTGAGAACAACCTCGGAACTAACAGCATCTCCGTTCAGGTCCTATGCTGCAGTAGTATTAAGTCTGATTCCTCCCAAATCAATAGAAATAAAGAATTCAACCCCGATCACAAGCACACATAAGCGTAAGTGGCCTGTGTCGCCTATCGCTACGGTACCATGTGCAAAACTGCCAACTCAGGATATGCCT
>JAVVLW010004152.1:0-19897 GCA_034401795.1 Chaetoderma sp. LZ-2023a | reverse complement strand
ACACAGACCTTGTCATAGTGTCTTCTAAGAATCCTCTCCTGTTGCTGAAGTGACTCATTTTGTGACGTCAAATGACCAACACTCTCCCGCAAGTTATTGATTTTGAGGTTCCTTCCTTAAAAAAACAAATACAGGCAACATTTGTTTCATCTCTGATTCCATAGAGCAAACACTAGGTCAAGAAAATAGCGCAATGATTATTAGAAAACAACCACTGAATGGATGAATACACATTTAGCTATGCCCCACCCATATTTAGCTACGCTCCTACCATATTTAGCTATGCTCCACCCTAACTTTAAGCATGTTGGGATCGATTTATATACGGTGAGCGCTGATGAATATTTTGAAACTAATTTGACTGGGATACATGTGATGTAATTCATTATGACGTCGCATACTCGAGTGACAGATTGGATTCATCCATTTTCATGTCAACCATTGCCATTTTCTTAGATTCTACATTATTGTGTCTGTAACATTTCATATCTGAGAGTTCTGATCAATATGCAAACGAATTTAGTGATAAATGCACCATCTTATGTCATCCAAGCTTAAATTATTTTTGATTGAGTGATTGAATTTTTAACTGTTTCAGTAAAACATATCATATATCATGATTATTATTACGTTAGGCAACCATCAAGGATGAGAATGAGCCTAAGAAAAAATGAGGAAATGTTAGAGAAAAAGGAGGAATGTTACCTAAAAACATCATTCGTGGGGGCTTTTCAGATAGAATTGGTAACTTTTCATTTTTCAAATATTTTTTCAAGAGGAAATCAGCCAAAAAGAGGAAGATTCTTATCGCTGCTGCCCGGCATCGTCGCAGTTGTTGCTAGGCAATGTGGCAAGTGGGTGGTAAAACCAGGATACCTCTATAAAAGATAGCTCAGCATAATTCCCGAAGTTGATTTCTTACTTTCTTACCCATGAAATAATTCACAAAATCAGCCGAGAATGCGGCGCTTCCAGGGTTCTTCTTGCGCTGTTCTGGTTTCTCAATTCTAATTGTCTGGCCCTGTATATATAAATGTGTAAAGTAAATTGTAGTGATGATACACAATGGATGGATGCTGGAAACACACGCACGCATGCATGCAAGCATTCACACGCACGCACGCACGCACGCACGCACGCACGCACGCACGCATGCACGCATGCCTGATTACTCTCATGCCCTTAACCATTTCATGATGAAGCCAGCCATAACCAGCTCCTACAGTGGCTTTGCAGAATGTCCATTTGCAGTCCAACAGAATACTATTTTTGAAAATTTACCACTGAAATGACTGGCTCAGTTACCAAGCCAGTCATTCCAGTGGTAAATTTTCTAAAATTCTATTCTCTTGGACTGAAAATGGACATCCGATAAGCAAATAGTTTGATTTTCTTGACAAAGATTTAGATATTAAAGGGTTATGGGGTGATGGTGAAAATGTCATCAAGCCTGCCTATAGCAAACACAAACAGCATTGTGTCTTGTTATTTGTGATTCAATAACAGAGGCATGTCTATATATATACACCATATTAAACATTCACTTTTCCCACAAAGTGTTCCCTGTTAGTTCCTCTTAAACACTCTTGACAGTGAAATAAGATTCTAAAACATATAAAATACATCAAACTGAATATAAATCTTTTTCTTTACATTATTGAACAGCTTATCGTATTGTTGCTTTTACAGCACACTGCCACAGGATGCTGTACCTATAGGCTTATGTGCATTCACTCAGGAAAATGTGTATATTTTATCATTGTCCTATCACACGGTCTCGCCCTACCACTACACTCTTGTATCGAGTCCCGTGCTTGCATGCTTTTGCCGTCTGCGCTAAGTTGACGAAACTTCATAAATGAGGTCAGTCGACTACCGCTCAATAAAATTTCCTTGTTATTATCATCCTACTAATATACGTTCAATCACATCGCTTGACATTCATGTCTCGCAAGCTCTCCATCGATATTGGCACGAAGCCACACCTATATTTTTAGATTGATAGCCAGACTGGTCGGCAGAAATCTGACTGGCTGCCTCTATCACACCAGCATAATGTTACTTCACGTAGCAAGAGGTCAAAGGTCTGCAAGTATGGCCATGAACAGTGAAGCTATGTTAGTACGATGGTGTTTTACTGACAGGGACAGACCTACCCACTGTAGTTGGGTGGGAAGAAAGGGATATCGTGCAACCATTCCCCCCCCCCCCCACTCCCCCACCCTGAAAATCTAATTTCTAATTAAACTTTCTAGATCAGAAAGAACGTGTAGAAAATGATAAGCTATGTTAAAGTCATCCAGATGTCCCACATACCCTTTTTGGGCTCCCTCACTCCCTGGATGGGGCTCCTGGGATCCCAAGAGGATACACCTACATAGTCCAATGACATACTTTATAAGGTGTTTTTGAAGTGGCTGAGTCCGAAAATACTTTTATTTTTGCGATTAGAGGTCATGGTCACATGAAAATTGTCAATTCAAGGTCATCTTAGCTCATTTCAGTTCGAGAATTGACGTTTTGAGCCGACTTCGTCTATGTAGTTGAAACATACTGTTTCTAAGTGCTTTTTAGGGCAATGATTAAAAAAATGTTCTTGTGATCACAGGTTTAATGCACATGCTATGGATCAGTTCAAGGGGTTTTTAATACGGAAATCCTACTAAAATCATTTATTTATTTATTTATTTATTTATTTATTTATTGAAGTAGATAGTAACAAAACAGAAGACATCTTCAAAAATTGCAAGGGAACGGTTCTCCACTATCAGATCCATCATTCATCATCGCGTTCAATAAAACTGTCAAAGTCAACCTCGTCCTCTTCTTCCGCTTTCTCATCTTCATCATGATCACCAGTGTCCAGGAGATCAACCAATGAGGTTGGTAGTATAGGACCGCAGGACCACAACAGTTACAGCAGTCCTTCATCAGTCCTAATCAATCCCTGCCCATCATCATATGGCTTGGGGTTATCCAGAATGTGTTCATCAGCTCGCTTGTACAAGGCGACACACACGGAGGTTCATGTGCTGGACATGCAGTTTCAGAGCAGAGTGGCATGGAGGTAGGCGAGCGAGGTCGACATTGGACATGGAAGTAACTTTCTCATCCTCCCCGCACCATCGTGTGGAGCAGATTGTCATGTACCCGCGTTCACGGAAGGCTCATGACTCTGTCCGTACATCAGGCACGTGAACTGTTGCAGCTACTTCAGCACATGACGCTTGATGTTTCAGTCATCACCAAGTTGCCTGAATGCCTTGTGAAACCTGGGTTCTCCTCCAGCTTCTTCAGGGGCCACCTTGCACTTTCCTTTGAAGGCACTGGTGCAGTCATAGAACCCAACAAGAGTGGCACAGTAGTCATCTCCCAGGGACTCAGCAAGCTCAGAGAGGTTGAGTAGTTGTCAATATTTCCCCCGACTCCATATCCAGGTATAGTCAGCTTGATGGCGTAAGCATACTAGAGAAGAATCACGAAGATCTGTGTTAGGGGTTCTGATCACAACATTCTAGTATCTGATGGGGGGGGGGGGGGGGGGGAACAGCATGATAGAGATACAACAACACACTCATATCAGTATATTCCTGGGTTGCTGTAGATTGTGGAGTACACGTACCTCGACCTGAAACACAAGGGGGCACCGGACTAGTATATATGTATATACATTTATATACTTTTATATACATATCCTCAGTAAAAGTTATCAATTTAGGCATGTCAACTGCACTAACCTGGAGTAGTTGTGCCCATCATATGCAAAGAAGTGTGCTGCCATCTCTCCACTAGATTTGTGGAACAGCTGCATGTTGTTGGTCTTAACAGAATGAAGGAGCATGAAGATGAGATGAGAGTGGTCAAAGAAGGACACCTAAAACGCAGCCGTCTTTCCCAGGTGGCCATTGCGCACATTCTCCTCATAGGTGCGATACTTCTCAATGAGGGTTAATGTGGAGGAGTCTTTGAGGGCTTCATCGAGGTGCTCTCGCTTGCAAGACTGGGTCATGTTAAAAAACACAGCGGGATCGGCGATTGGGCTGTTCTCCTCAGTAGTGAATCGCTCCATCAACATCCTTTCCATTGCTTCACGGACAGTTTTGAGGCAAACAAGGGACTTTGCCTATACCTTTCCGCTGAGAATACCATTGAGAGATACACCTGTCACCAACTGCACCTCAAACAGAACCTCTGTGTACCAGAACTACAAATTTTGTGGTCTGACTGGTAAATTCATCTGGCCATCACCAAATTATGGGCAACGCTTTCAGACTGACCTCCAAGATCGAATGTATTCAGGACCACCTCGGACACACTTCAGCTGTGACCACCTCTGGGTGCTCCAGTAGCTCGTGAACGATGGTGTTGTCAGTCATCTGTTGAAGGATAGGTGTGAAATAGTCCACTGTTGGTTTTCAACGTGAAAGCATCCTGGTTGCAGAAATGAAGCCTCCCAGTCCTGGAACAGGATTTTTGCTAATGCGTCCGATATATCTGTTGAAGAGCCAAAACTCTTGCATTTGAGCAGCATAGACTGGGCAATAGCATGGTGCACTGCTTACTTAGGAACGATTGTTGACAGTTACACAGAAAAGCACATATTTTGACGTCTATACTCCCTTTGACAGTGCACGGCACAGGTCTTGTGCGATGGAGAATATCAGATGCTTCATTTTTCGCTCATCTCCATGTCCTCCTTATTGGCCATGACTATGCTGAAGAACCGGATGAGGTCTGGAGATAGTAGCTTTTCAGAGCTGAGCTCCATGTGGTCGGCTGTAGGTAGCCAGGGTAGGACTTGGACTCTCTGTAAACTGTAGAATAATACAACGAAGGAGAACGACGTCTTGGTACTTGGCTGTACTTCCGAGAGTATAATCTTGTCCAAGAGCATTGGAAACGGCGATATTCAAGCTGTACATGAGCCAGAATGAAATGGCATCAGCGTTGTCACGATCAACCCTCGTGAAGTAGACATGGTTCTTGATTGTGTCATTCTGTAGGTGTTTCAGAACTTTTTCAGAGCGATAGTTAGCGTTCTCATACCCATTCTGTGTCAGTTCTTTGGCATAAACCATGTGCACGGAAAATAGCCATAGAACCTCATTCTGCTGGATGACATGAGTTTGAATGTGCTCCAATACCGAGACAAGCGCCTTCTCATTGGCAGCTTACATATGAGAATGTTCAGTATCATTGGCTCTTTTGGTTCTGTCACTTCCACACTCATAGTTGGCGAATGCTGTGAGGAAAGATCACAAGCATGATGGATAGTGCTTGGTTTCAACAGCAAAGATGTCTGTCTTTCGCAGGCGATGAAGGCGAACTAGACCCTATTTCTTGGCCCATGATTCAGTTTGCTCCTATGGATTTTCTTTGTTCTTCCAAGATGAGTAATTTTCAGTTCGCTCGGTTTTGCTGTCTCCAACTTTGATCTCTACCTTCTCACAGAAAATGCACTATTGTGGGAAGATGGGTCCTTCAAAACCGCATGAAGATGATTTATAAGGGGAGTGATTCCATTGGGAGGTTGATGCTTCTCGTTCTGTATCATCCCCCAGAAGATAAAGATTGCCAGTAAAGCGCTGCTAACACTGACACTGATCGGGGAGAGTTGTGGGAATCTGGTCCCACACAGTTTGCATATAATATGGGGACACAAGGGACTGACATAGATGCCAGTCACGGATGTTATGAAGCTGTTGTAATTTTTCAATTGCAGCTCCTTTGATTTTACTGAGGGGTGTAAAAGGACCATGATCTTGCACATGCAAGATGCATATAGGCAGAGAGTATTTGGGGTTGGGGGTGGGTAGCTGGAGGATCCATGTTCTGGTCATGTTTCCTTTTAGGCATAATGGCTTAATGCCCACCTCTAGCACCACCGTTTATCTGCAAACAAATAATAATAATAATAATAATAATAATAATAATAATAATAATTATTATTATTATTATTATTATTATTATTATTATTATTATTATTAATTATTATTATTATTATTATTATTATTATTATTATTATTGCCTTCAGAAAACCCTTTGAAACAGTATATAGATGAGTTGAGCTTAAAATCTTATTTTTCGGCCTGAAATGACCTAAAATGACCTTGAATTGACCGGTATCTTGTGACTATGACTTCTAATCGGTTATCAAGCCAGGCATTTAAGTTATAAATTTTCAAAAATGTTTTCTCTTGGTCTGCAAATGGCCACTGCAGAGAGCATTTTGCGCTGATATGCGTGTTAACGGGTTAATAAAAATATTCACATATACTACAAATGTGTCTGATAATTATCCCCACATATTTCAAAGAAAAGAGGGGATTATTCCGTAGGGCTGCAACAATACACTAAGCCACGATATGATGCGCATCATGATGCTTTAGTCACAATACGATACGTAACACAATACATAATTCCTTAACGAAAAGTAATGCATTGACCGTTATCATTGTTAAATTGATATTAGATTTTTCTGCTCCAATTGCCTGTATACCTTAATTCAGTATGTAAGAAGTGGTTTTCATTGTATAGTTAATACATTTTGATCAAATATCAGTCAAGGGACATTGTTTTCTTTCAGTAGTCAATGTTGACCTTTTAAAAAACATCACGATACAGCAAACACACGATACGTATTATACACTGGGTAAAGAATCGTGATTCATCAATACATTAATGAATTGCTGCAGCCCTATTATGTCGTCCCGCCCATGTGTGTCTGTCTGTCTGTGTGTCATGCTGTCTGTCTGTCTGTCTGTGTGTCTGCCTGTGTGTGCGGGAATTGATTGTAACAACCTCCACCAAAACCATTGGACGGAATTCAACCCAATTTGGTATGTGAGTTACATATATGATTGGGGAGGTCAAGAGTTCATTTATATTGGGCTCCGCCTCACGGGAACGGGGGGGGGGAGTCAAAAGGTCAAATTAAATTAATTAATTAACTCCTCAGATATCATTGAATAGAATTCAACCAAATTTGGTACACGAGTTACACCTATCATTGCGGAGTGCAAGATAACATTTATATTTAGCTGCATCCACATGGATGGACTGAGGTGAGGTTAAGAGGTCAAACAATCCGGTTTCCTATTACCAAACAAAGAGATAATTAGTATAACCAACCTGTGTAATGATTCCCATTAATTCTGCCTTTTGTAGGAAGCGCTTCATGGCTGACGGACTGGAAGTTAAATGACGAACCATCTTCGTCGTCGGCACCCATGATGGAGGCCGGCGTGATTTTGCTTCTATATATTTCTGCCTGTGACGATTCAGCTTACGTAGAATTCGTTCCTGATAATTAAAAATTAAAATAAATTAATATTATTTAAGCCTTACCACTCTGATGTCAAAATTTTAATTTTTAAATTAAATTAATAGATGAACTGACGTTCATTTTTCAACAAATTTGATGGAAGATCGTGATGTCGTAGACAGCAACATCGTCGACCAAGATTATTGAAAAATGTACACCAGCTTCTTCGCTATTGACACATTAAAATATAGAATATTGACATCAGAGTGGTACAAGTTAATGGGTGCACTGAATTTATAAGCACTGCTAAACACCACAGCAAACTTTAGCACTTTCATGATAAACACAATTTTATATCTACTGATAACCTTAGCTCTTGTATCATAAATACTAAATAATCATCAAACCATCATAGACAAACAACCATGTCATCATAAACTTTGAGATTATAAACACGGCTAATCTTAGCTCTCTCATCATAAAACTTTGAGGTTATAATCGACGCTGACCTTAGCCGTTTCGTCGTTAACATTCACAGCATACTTCTTCATTCCTTGACTGAATCGTCAGGAAGTTCCGCCGCCTGGTACGCATACTCAACTTGTCCGCATGCATTTTACAATACGCAAAAAATGGATCAGCAATTTCCTGAAAAAGACAACATAACACATTATAAACGAAATCAAGGATTTCTTTTTTCACGAGAGAGTTGATACTTACCTCCCTAATACTTTTGATATTGCTAAATATTGGCTTTCACTCATAAACACTCAGATTAAAACAGTTAGGTGCCCCTACTGGGCAGGGAGTCAGAGCGTAGTCTGGCGGATGCCAGCCCCACCACCGCGCATGCGCAGACTAGCACTTCCTCTGACTAATTTATTGGCTGATACACATGCAACTAAAAAGAGCCTGAAGACCGAGCCTCTGTGGGGTGGAGAGGCCGGGTCCGTATCTAGGGAGGTAAGTATTAACTCTCTCGTGAAAAAAGAAATCCTTGATTTCGTTTATTTCACATCAAGAGTATACTTACCTCCCTATATACTTTTGATATTGCCAGAATTCGACAGTGAATTCGGCGGGGAGGGAGGCGAGGTCAAAAGACCAGCTCATCCCTATACGCTTTTCTGCGTTTAAGGCACTTAAACTTCTGAAACTGTATGAAAAAACAGTCAGGATTTGACTAACCATCGGATAACACCCCGATGTATGAGAGATGACCGAATGTCATATGCGCTCCCCCCCCTCCTTCCTGGGAGGAAGAGTCGAATGACCTCAATGTCCTATACGCTCTCTACGTACAAGTGCATGTACTACAGGACAGAGACGAAAAACTCCATTTTCGTATACTCTCAACAATGAACCACATAAATACACAAAACCATCATCATATTAATAACGGGTAACGTGACAAGACAATCAACAATGGACAACACATACACAAGACTGACCTTGTTGAAATGGTTGCTGACATCCTCTTCCCATTGGTGAAGAACGATTGCAGTCCCAAATTAGTGGTTGTTTCCATAAATTAATTGTGAAATATATAAGCAATGAGGAAACCCCATCAAAAATATATGCCTAGTTATTTTTTCAAATCGACAAGGCGAGAGGATTAGAGGTGTCACGGAGATAATGGTCTGTAAAACTTGACTCACAGTGCCACTGAGCCACTGACATAATATCATCCACAGGGACCCCATTAAATAGGGCAGTGGATGTCACTACGCCGCGGACACTGTGAGCCTTGGCCACGTCAACCTGCTTCCGGTGGCGGATTTATGGCAAAACTGAATGCATTCTAGAATCCACCTGGAAATGGTGTCCTTAGAAGCCCTGCCATGGGGTTCAATATAAGACAACCATAACGCCGACTGGTCGGTGCGCCACTCCGCCGTACGTTGTTTGTACCGGCGAAGCGCCCGGACGGGACACCATGCTTTAGAATTAGGATCATATCTAGTTAAAGCAGGCAAAACAATAGGTTGACCTGGATATTTCAACGACTGATTTTTAGCCAAGAATTAAACCTAGGTAGCAGCTTAAGGCCTTCCCCTGAAACCACAAAACGGTCATCCTCGGCTGATAAGGCATGAATTTCACTCCTACGCCTAGCCGAGGCCGCAGCAATTAAAAACACAGTCTTCAGTGTTAATAGTTTCATAGAAATGGAACTAAGTGGTTCAAACGGCTTATCACCTAGTACTTGAAGCACTAGCGATAAACTCAAGACGGAATCACAGGTGGATTCCTTGGTCTTAGATTGCCCATGCCTTTAATTAATACATTTAATGTATTTACTTCATCACTTCCCCTCTTAGCCAAACAAGGAATAACAGACATTAAAGCTTACTTATAACCAGCAATAGAGTTAGGCTTGAGGCTATAGGCATCATAGAGGTGACAGAGGAAATCAGCTACTACCTGAATAGATGAATCCATTGGATCAATACATCTTTTTGAGCACCATTCTGCAAATCTGTTGATTTTATAATTATATGCTCTGGAAGGTTGACCCCCTCCTGGCTTTGGCCATAAAACGATGGCTGCTTGCTCAGAAAAGCCCTCCTTAATTCTAGATTCCTTGACAACATCCACGCAGTCAATCTGAACATTGACGGATTGTTGTGAAGGGCCTTGCCCTGGAAGATAATATCGTCCATCAGAGGCAGAGGAACCGGATTGCAGACCAGAAGGTCCAGCAGATCCGTATACCATGATCGGCTTGGCCAATCCGGGGCGATCAGAAGCACTTGGCATTCCTCTTGTCTGATTTTCTGAAGAATTTTTGGAATCAGGATTGCTGGAGGGAATGCGTATGCATACATTCTCCCCAGCTGATAGCTAACGCATCTGTTGCGAAAGCGCTTGGATCCGAATCGGAGAGACGTACGTCGTCATCTTCGCATTCTTCTTCGTTTGCGAACAAATCGATGTTGGGGTTTCCCCCAATGGTCGAACAGACGATCCGCCACACATTGATTTAGTTGCCATTCAGTGGGTAAAACCCTCATCCTTCGGCTCAATGAGTCTGCTAGCAGATTTAACCTTCCCGAATATGAACTGCTTTCAAGGTAATCTGGTGATCCAGGCACCAACAAAGCAGTCTCCATGTCATCATACAGAGACTGGGCGACTTCGTTCCGCCCTGGCGGTTTATGTAAGTCACAACTGTTGAGTTGTCTGAACGAATAAGAACAATCTTGCCCTGAACTTTCTGTAAGAAATGTTCCCAGGCCCAGGACTACTGCTCTTAGCTCCAGTAGATTTATATGTTCCTTTGACTGTTCCAGATTCCAAAGCCCTGATATCGTGGACTCTTCCAGGCAAGCTCCCCAGCCCTCCATCGATGCATCTGTATACACAGTCACCTGAGGGTGGGGAGGGGTTAGCATAACCCCCACCAAGAGATTCTCTGTGTCCAACCACCATTGCAGGTGATGAATCAGAGGCGCCAACACTTACACATTCGAGTCCAGCGAACCTGTACTCTGGGTCCATTGTGTCATGAGAAATAACTGGATCGGCCGCCTGCGAAGGCGGCATGAGGAATGACTGGTTCCAATGAAACCATCAACCCCAGCATTCTCAAGTAAACCCGTGCCAGGACATGACGACTGTCGCACACTGACTGAATTAATGAGATGAGTTTGTGAACTCTCTCCTGAGTAGGATAAACATATCCTGTCTCTAGATCGAAGAACATCCCCAGGTAAACAAACTTCTGGGATGGAGTCAGCTCTGATTTTGGGAAATTGATCATCCAGCTAAGTCTGTGAGAGTTTTCAAAACAATCTCCAGACTGGCCGATAAACTTTCCCGGGTGTGTGCTTTCAACAGCCAGTCGTCTATGTACGTGTGGACTGCTATGCTTCTCCTGCGGAGGTATGCGGTGATCGCAAGAACCACACGGGTGAAAACCTGAGGAGCCGTGGAAATTCCGAAGGGTAGCACCCTGAATTCCCACTGTCTGCCCTGGAATGCAAATCTCAGGAAGCGACGGAAACTCCTGTGTATGGGGATGTGGAAATAAGCGTCCTTCAAATCTATCGACGCTGTCCACATTCCCCTCTCTAACCCCGCCAACACCGAGCGCACAGTCTCCATCTTGAAACTGGGTGTCTCTATGAACTTGTTCAATGGCTTGAGGTTGAGAATTGGTCTCCATCCTCCGGTGTTCTTTGTTACTAAGAACAGGGTTGAATAGAAGCCCGGACACCTCTGTGCCGGCTGAATAGCTCCTTTTTGTATGAGGGAATTTATTTCCTCCTCGATACACAACCTTTGGATCTGGATCTCTCGGATTTGGAGTCCAGATCGGCACTAGAGACAGTCGCGATGGCGGGCCTGTCATCCAATCGGGATAGATACCCGACTGAAAGCCATCGCAAGACTAAACGGTCCTGAGTTAACCGTTCCCACTCTTGCATGTGGTCGGCTAGCCGGCCTCCCACCGGTCCACCTAGGGATAGAGGTGGACATAAGGAGTGCAAGAGCGGCACTGTCTCCTTTGCCAGAAACACCGGGCGTGGTTCTCACCGCGGTAACCGTCCCATCAGGAACGATTACCCCCGCCCAGATCCTCGCGCGCCACGACCAGCACCCGCGCGCACCTCGGTGCGCGGGCGGCTGCCTGGGCTGACTGCGCCTGAGGAGCCTGCGCCCCCCTCGCTGCTGGCCGAATCGCACGCGGCCGAGGCCGACGCTGCGATGGTGGTTGGCCTCTGACCTGGCCACTACCACCTCGAGCCTGCAGGGGACGATACGCAGGGGGTGCGGCGCGAACGTTGGCACGACGAAGCACCTCAAACTGCTCGCGCAGCGACCCTCTGGTTTATTGACCAGAGTAACCGTCTCCCTGGAGGTGCCTACATCCCTCACCTCCAAAGAGACCAGGACCTGTCATAGGCGTACGTAGTAGCCTATTGTATAGGTCCTGGGACGGGCACAGATTATCCAAGGCAAAAGTGCGCCTTGCCCGGACACTCCTGGTCACCGCCCGCGTCATACAGTCCAGCGCCAGGTTGATACCATCCTGGATGGCTCGCTGAACTGTGACCGGACTTGGCTGGCGTGATGCGGATGCTGTTACTACCCCTTGTAACAGCTGGGGAGACGTGGGACAGAGCGGCAATCGAAGCCCTCCCACTCTCCTCCGCATCACGCAACGCGGTATTTGCTGAACGCAACGCGTTCGAACACAAGACTCCCGTGTCAGAACGGGAGCCTGGCCGCGCATCCTCACCCAAAGCCGCGCGGTCATCCACGCTCGGCTTAGGTACCACACCGTACCGCTGGTAGTCCAGGGGCACGATGCGGCAACGCCTGGCACCTCGCGCGGGGCCTTAGCGAGACGTCCACTCGACTTAATGGACGTCTCCGCCGCCTCGAACATGTCAACGACATGCTCTGCCAGCGGCAGAGAAGGCATAGCGTTAGCAGTAGGCTTACCAGCTAACCACGGCCTGTGATCACGCTGGCTAGCCGACTGCTCCACGGGCAGATCTGGTCTAACACTCACCAAACCACTGGCAAGCGTCAGACCAATCCTCCTCCGTGGCTAGCTGCGAGCGCTCTACAAGACGGGGGCCTTCGTCTTCCTCCTGAGCGCAAGCAACAGAGCTTGACGGCGGATACGCTGATATCCCTGGCAAGCCAGGGAGAGCATGCGGGCCTGACAATACCGGCATGCTAATCTCACTGTGTTTGACCAGGAGCAGGCGCCGTGGTAGAGCGCGGGGCATATACCGCCCCACCACGGCCCCGGCCAGCACCAGCGACACTCTCGGCAAGCCGAGGTATGCGGTAACGCTGGCCTTCAGCGCCCAGGGCCACAGTCTGAACCGTGGATTCTACCCCTGGTGAGAGTTAGAACCGTGGAATAAGGCGACCCCAACAGGTAATCCTCATCCTCCTGGCCAGACAGATTAGACTCCGGGTCAGCAAAGAGAGCTAACCCGGACTGGCCAGGGAAGGTGCCATACGAGGTACGCGGTGTGCGGATAGCCATGGACTGATAAGCAGCCCGCGGGTTCCAGCGACAACCGTCCACGGTCCCTATTGGGCGCGGCAATAAGCCTGCTGCCAGGGTCGTGGAACGCCCCCCTCTAATGGGGCCACCTCTGAATCTTCAAACAACGGAAGCGTACTAAGGAACGGTGATTCAGAGGCGGGGATTACCTGCTCCGAAGCAGATGATGAGGCCAACAAAGGATTTGGTCCAGGAAGCATGCCACGAAGCAACTCTGGAACCAAATCCTTTATTGTCCTCCTCATCTCTCCCAACATCTCGGTCCGGAAGGCCTCCATGTCCACCGCGGACGAGGCCTTCCTCTTACCCTTCTTACTTACCTCTTTTTTCAGCTTCTTCTTCTTCTCCTCCTCCACCACCTTGTCCTTCGCCTGCAAGCACAAGAATTCGGACATTAGCTCGCCCCCCCCCAGTGCTTACATATCTCGCAATTAAGCAAGGGACCACAGGGGCTACACTGAAAACAGAGATGAGGACCAAACTTGTCCCTCAAAAATCGTCCACAGCACGCACAACCAGGTCTCTGAAAAAGGCCAAAGGACGAGGAGTATGAGCAATCTAGTTAAGCTTAGAAACTCACCAACTCAAGAGAAGGAAAAATGATCATAAAGATCATAATTTATCAGAAAATCAGCTTCGGACAACTTTAATTGTTAATAAAGAGCAAGGCTGATTATGACGTCATTAATCCTATGACAGGAAAAAATCGATCCCCAACAAACATCCCAGTGCAAGGACGAATTGTATCTCTAACCAGAACATGTGCAGAATGGGACATTTCGACTACACAAGCATCAGATATATACTGATAACAATGGCAAATACTGTTAATTATCTCCCTTTCCTCTAAATAATTAACATCACCTCATATCAATAATTAGATACCTGACACCTTGTTTAGACAAACCATCCAACCTGATGAACTGGAGCACTCCACCAACTGAACGCCTCTTAACTCTCTCCACCTCTGAGGGAAGGAATTGGATCAAGAGGGCAAAGTGAGAAGACCTTTATAATAGGCCTCCAACTCACTGGACATAGAATTTTTGGTTAGATAACCTAACAGTATTAGTAGGAAATGGAACCATGGTGGAGAGACACAAACCCTCTACTGATGTCATGTCCATTATATTTCTTCACACAGACCTGTGGACATAAACACAAAGAGAGATTAGTCTTATATAGCACCTAGTTGAAATAACCAACTAATCAAGGCGCTTATCACGTTTAGCGCGAGTCCCGGAAACACATTACAATGGGACCAAAACTCGCTAATTTTACTAGAAGTCACCTGATTTAAAGGTCCTGGCCCTCCTCTGGCGAAGTCACTCTTCCTGCCATCTTTATCAGGGATAAACACTTCTGAACTTTCACAAAAAACACTTAGAATTGAGCCACGAAAAGCACTAGCACAAAAGCATGTGTAGACTCTCCGCCAATAAATTAGCAAAGAGGTAGTGCTAGTCTGCGCATGCGCGGGTGGTGGGGCTGGCATCCGCCAGACTACGCTCTGACTCCCTGCCCAGTAGGGGCACCTAACTGTTTTAATCTGAGTGTTTATTGAGTGAAATAAAACGAAATCTAGGATTTCTTTTTCACGAGAGAGTTGATACTTACCTCCCTAATACTTTTGATATTGCTAAATATCGGCTTTCACTCAATAAAACACTCAGATTAAAAACAGTTAGGTGCCCCTACTGGGGCAGGGAGTCAGAGGTAGTCCGGCGGATGCTCGCCCCACCACCGCGCATGCGCCGACTACTACTTCCTCTGGCTCATTTATTGGCTAACACATGCAACTACCAAGAGCCTGAAGACCGAGCCTCTGTGGGGCGGAGAGGCCGGGTCAGTATCTAGGGAGGTAACGTATCAACTCTCTCGTGAAAAAAGAAATCCTAGATTTCGTTTATTTCACATCAAGAGTATACTTACCTCCCTAATACTTTTGATATTGCCAGAATTCGAAAGTGAATCTGGCGGGAGGGAGGCGAGGTCAAAAGACCAGCTCTTCCCTATACGCTTTCAAGCGTTTTAAGGCACTTATGACGTCTGAAACTGTGTGAAAACACAGTCAGGATTTGATAAACCATCGGATAACACAACCGATGCCTGAGAGATGACCGATTTGTCATATGCGCTCCCCCCCCTCCCTTGGGAGGAAGATTAAATGACCTCAATGTCCTACACGCTCTCTTCGTACTAGTGCTAAGTACTATAGGACAGAGACGAAAAGGCTCATTTTCGTTATACTCTCTATAAAGAACCACAACCCACATAAACCATCACCATATTAATAACACTGGGTAACGTGACAATACAAACAATGAACAACACATGAACAAGACTGGACCTGTTGTCCTAGGAAGCTGTCATCATGAATCCAGTAGAGAAGGATGATACAGTCCCGACAAGTGGTTGTCACCGTCGCTGAATGGCGAAGTATATAAGCAATGCGGAGGCACTCTTCACAAACATAAAGCGGTTATTGTTTCAAAATCGACAAGGCGAGAGGGTTTAGAGGTGTCACGGAGGTAATGGTCTGTAAAACTAGACTCACAGTGCCACTGAGCCACTGACATAAATATCATCCACAGGGACCCCATTAAAAGGGCAGTGGATGTCACGACACCGCGGACACTGTGAGCCTTGCCACGTCAACCTGTCGCCCGGTGGCGGATTTGTGACAAAATTGAATACATTCCACAATCCACCTAGAAATGGTGTCCTTAGACGCCCTACCATGGGGTTCAATATATGACAACCATAACGCTGACTGGTCGGTACGCCACTCCGAAGTACGCTGTTTGTACCGGAGCAGCGCCCGTACGGGGCACCATACTTTAGAATTAGGATCATATCTAGTTAAAGATGGCAAAAAAATAGGTTGACCTGGATATTTCAATGACTGATTTTTAGACAAGAAATTAATCCTAGGTAGAAGCTTAAGGCCTTCCCCTGTAACCACAAAACGGTCAACCTCGGCTGATAAGGCGTGAATTTCACTCCTACGCCTAGCCGAGGCCGCAGCAATTAAAAATACAGTTTTAAGAGTTAACATTTTCATAGAAATGGAACTAAGTGGTTCAAAAGGCTTATCACCTAGTACCTGGAGCACCAGTGATAAACTCCAAGACGGAATCAGTGGAGGATTCCTTGGTCTTAGATTGCCCATGCCTTTAATTAATACATTTAATGTACTTACTTCATCACTCCCCCTATTAGCCAAGCAAGGAATAACAGTCATTAAAGCTGACTTATAACCAGCAATAGAGTTAGGCTTGAGGCTATAGGCATCATATAGGTGACAGAGGAAATCAGCCACTACCTGAATAGATGATTCCATTGGATCAATACATCTTTTTGAGCACCATTCTGCAAATCTGTTGATTTTATAATTATATGCTCTGGAGGTTGACCCCCTCCTGGCTTTGGCCATAAACATGGCCGCTTGCTCAGAAAAGCCCTCCTTAATTCGAGATTCCTTGACAACATCCACGCAGTCAATCGGAACATTGACGGATTGTCGTTGAAGGGCCTTGCCCTGGAAGATAAGGTTGTCCATCAGAGGCAGCGGAACCGGATTGCAGACCAGAAGGTCCAGCAGATCCGTATACCACGATCGGCTTGGCCAATCCGGGCGATCAGAAGCACTTGGCACTCCTGCTGCCTGATTTTCTGAAGCACCTTTGGAATCAGGATTGCTGGGGGGAATGCGTATGCATACATTCCCTCCCAGCTGATAGCTAACGCATCTGTTGCGAAAGCGCTGGGTCTGGAATCGGAGAGACGTACGTCGTCATCTTCGCATTCTTCTTCATCGCGAACAAATCTATGTTGGGTTTCCCCCAATGGTCGAGAATGAGCAGACGATCCGCCACACATTGATTTAGTTGCCATTCCGTGGGTAAAACACTCATCCTTCGGCTCAATGAGTCTGCTAGCAGATTTAACCTCCCCGGAATATGAACTGCTTTCAAGGTGATCCCATGATCCAGGCACCAACAAAAGCAGTCCCCATGTCATCATACAGAGACTGGGCGACTTCGTTCCGCCCTGGCGGTTTATGTAAGTCACTACTGTTGAGTTGTCTGAACGAATTAGAACAATCTTGCCCTGAACTTTCTGTAAGAAATGTTCCAGGCCCAGGACTACTGCTCTTAGCTCTAGTAGATTGATATGTTCCTTGGACTGATCCAGATCCCAAAGCCCTGATACTGTGGACTCTTCCAGACAAGCTCCCCACCCCTCCATCGATGCATCTGTATACACAGTCACCTGAGGGTGGGGAGGGGTCAGCAAAACCCCCAGCAAGAGATTCTCTGTATTCAACCACCATTGCAGGTGGTGAATCAGAGGCGCCAACACCGGCACGTTCGAGTCAGCGAACCTGAACTCTGGGTCCACTGTGTCATGAGAAACAACTGGATCGGACGCCTGCGCAAGGCGGCCTGTGGAATGACTGGTTCCAAAGAAACCATCAAGCCCAGCATTCTCAAGTAAACCCGTGCCAGGACATGACGACTGTCGCACACCGACTGAATTACCGAGATGAGTACTTGAACCCTCTCCTGAGTGGGGTACACATACCCCGTCTCCAGATCGAAGAACATGCCCAGGTAAACAAACTTCTGGGATGGAGTTAGCTCTGATTTCGGGGAAATTGATTATCCAGCCCAAGTCGAGAGAGTTTTCAAAACAATCTCCAGATTGGCTGACAACGATTCCCCGGGTGTGTGCTTTCAATAGCCAGTCGTCTATGTACGTGTGGACTGCTATGCTTCTCCTGCGGAGGTATGCAGTGATCGCGAGAACCACACGGGTGAAGACCCGAGGAGCCGTGGAAATTCCGAAGGGTAACACCCTGAATTCCCACCGCCGGCCCTGAAATGCAAATCTCAGGAATCGACGGAAACTCCTCTCTATGGGAATGTGGAAATAAGCATCCTTCAAATCTATCGACGCTGTCCACATCCCTCGCTCTAACCCCGCCAACACCGAGCGCACAGTCTCCATCTTGAAACTGGGTGTCTCGATGAACTTGTTCAACGGCTTGAGGTTGAGAATCGGCCTCCACCCTCCGGTGTTTTTTGTTACTAAGAACAGGGTTGAATAGAAGCCCCCGGGCCACCTCTGTGCCGGCTGAATGGCTTCTTTTAGTATGAGGGAATTTATTTCCTCATCTATACACAACCTCTGATCCGGATCCCGTGGAATGGGAGTCCAGATCGGCGCGAGAGAGACAGGTCGCGATGGCGGGCCTGTCACCCAGTCGGGGACGATACCCGACTGAAAGCCATCGCAAGACTAAACGGTCCCTGAGTCAACCGCTTCCACTCTGGCAAGCGGGCGGCCAAACGGCCGCCCACCGGTCCACCTAGGGATAGAGGTGGACATAAGGAGGGCCAGAGTGGCACTGTTCTCTCGGCCTGCAACACCGGGAGTGGGTTCCCACCGCGGTAACCAGGCCATCAGGCCCGATTACCGCGACCAGATCCCCGCGCGCCCCGCCCAGCGCCGCGCGCACCACGGTGCGCGGGGCTGCTGTCTGGCTGGGTGCGGCTGGGGAGCCTGCGCCCCCCTCACTGCTGGCCGAATCGCCCGTGGCCTAGGCCTACGTTGCGACGGTGGCTGGCCCCTGACCGGGCCAGCACCACCTCGAGCCTGCAGAGGACGATACGCAGGGGGTGCCGCGCGAACACGCTCCCGCCGGAGCACCTCAAACTGTTCCCGCAGCGCCCTCTGGTTATTAACCAGAGTGACCGTCTCCTGGAGGTGCCTACATCCCTCACCTCCAAAGAGACCAGGACCTGTCATAGGCGTCCGCAGCAGCCTATTATACAGGTCCTGGGACGGGCACAGATTGTCAAGTGCAAACGTGCGCCTCGCCCGGACACTTCTGGTTACCGCCCGCGTCAAACAGTCCAAAGCCAGGTTGATACCATCCTGAATGGCTCTCTGGACTGTCACCGGGCTAGGTTGGCGTGATGCGGAAGCCGCTACCACCCCTTGTAGCAGCTGGGAAACGTGGGATAGAGCGGCAATCGACGCTCTCCACTCTCCTCCGCATCCCGCAGCGCGGCATTTGCCCGAACGCAACGCGTTCGAGCACAAGACTCCCGTGTCAGAACGGGAGCCCGGCCGCGCATCTTCGCCCCAAAGCCGCGCGATCATCAACGCTCGGCTTTGCACCACACCGTACCGCTGGTAATCCAGGGGCACGATGCGGCACCGCTTCGCCACCTCGCGAGGGGCCTTCGCGAGACGTCCATTCACCTTAATGGACGCCTCTGCCGCTTCGAAACATGTCCACGACATGCTCAGCAAGCGGCAGAGATGGCATAGCGGTAGCCGCCGGCCCTACCAGCTAACCACGGCCTCATGGTCACGCTGGCTAGCCGGCAGCTCCACGGGTAGATCTGGCCGAACACTTACCAGCCACTGGCAAGCGTCCGACCAATCCTCCTCCGTGGCTAACTGCGAGCGCTCTACTAGACGAGGGCCTTCGTCTTCCTCCAGAGCACTCGCAGTTGATGTCCGACGGCGGGTAAGCTGATACCCCTGGCAAGCCTGGAAAAGCATGCGGGCCCGAGAGAGCAGGCAGT
>JAVVLW010004146.1:0-25000 GCA_034401795.1 Chaetoderma sp. LZ-2023a | reverse complement strand
CACGTTGGCGTAATGTGAAACCACGTGATTAAAACAAAAAAGCACGCGAATACGTCACATCGTGATTTTTTAATAGGTCGCAAATAATCAATTTTAAACTCGATTTAATATAGATAGAGTTTGTGAAAATTTGTTTAATCGGTTTTAAATTAAAATTTTTAGTTTTTGACGGTTTTTATCGAAATGGAAATCCAGTTTGTGTTATCCTTTAATCTCAAGATTTCATTAGCGTCTGCAAATATCTATCAAATGATACATGTGACATTTTGGGGCTGAACCTATTACAGACAGTATGGCACCAAATATCGTGAAATGCCTACAATATTTGTGAACGTTGTCTACTTTTTCGCGCTTTACAATATTATTATAATTGTTTTTAGTCTGAAATTTACCACACATACATTATGTCTCTAGTAGAAGACGTCCAACCTATCACAAAAATTGCGTCGATGCGCCACGAGACGTAGCACTGGTAATGTATACATTATCGCGAATGTGATTAATGTGAGTAAGGAACAAAGTTCAGCCCCGTTTTGTAATGTTCATTATAGCATGGCAGCCATCGCAAATAATCTCCCACCATCATACTTAGCATGGGCTTATACCAGCTAAGTGCAGATATGATTAAGTAGTAGAGTCAGAATTAAAATGATACCACCGCACTCAACTGGCAGCCGATCGGTGATACGTGGCCCCCCACCACCCTCTTAATCCCTAGGGACTTAGGGTTGCTGAGACATGTGGTTGGTGTTTGCCTTTCATTCCGGTCCTGATCTGTACCACGAGAATGAAGTGATTTAATCCTGGTCGGGGTCAAAATGATACCACCTCCCTCAACTGACCGCTGTTCGGAGATCCGTGGCCCCCACTGCCCTGTCAATCCCTGGGGCATAGGAAGTCGAGACATGTGATCATCTTCTCCCGGACATGGAAGGCTGTGGCGAATAGAAAACTCCCGTGCATACCCACCTGTCCGGGAGAACCTCCTCAGGATACCAGCCGGCCGGCCTCTCTCTCTCTCTCTCTCTCTCTCTCTCTATTCTGACTGGTATCCTGAGGAGGGTTTTCTATCTGGTGGTTTTTATGTTTGTTTTTTATTTATCCTATCCTACCTAGCTTTTGTTTCTATCCTACCTATCCTACCTATCTCTTTTGTACCTATCCTACCTATTCTATCCTACCCCAGCCGGCTGGTGGTGCTTTCACCCTGCACTAGGGGGTGTTGCGGTGGGTCTACCACCGGCCCAAGTATTACCTGGTTTTTGAGCAGGTTCGAACCCCAGTCTGCAGCCTGGGACCACTTTAAGACTCTGTCAGCTCTATTGATAGAGCTACCGTGACACCGTTAATATCACGTCTCTTAGTAACTTATCTCTGAGTTGTGAAATCACTAATATGTGTTATCTCGAAGTGACGTCAAGATCTAGAGTGCTGATAGCGCAGTAACCTGTGAACACATAACTTATCAGCTATATTTACTAACACATACATGGCCGAAATAGTAAGTGCGTTGTATCAGTCACTTTTAAAATTGTAAAATCACAGGTTCAAATCTCGTTATTAGCAAAATGTAAACATGTCTACAATTACTCTTTACCCGTAAGACATCACGTCAAGACCAACTCGGACAGTCATTGTCTGACCACACAGACCCTCGACTAGGCCAAAGTCAAGAATAGTAGCTGCTATGCATTTAACACCTAATTATATATGGTATACCGGCGATCATACACGCACAACATTACGTGTAAACCCTCAACTATGCGTAAACGCTCATCTACAAACAATATTACACACAATGGGCTGGCCTGAAGAGCTATGGTCATGCATGCATAACATAGGCTGTGCAGTGCGACGAGAAAAAGTACCCGGGCCATTGCATGATATGGGCAACTATGCAGATCGAAATCTTGAGAAATGGAGGAGAAGCTCAGGGATCCCAACATTCCGCTTGTCATTTCCACTAACATGCCTTACACATTATCCGATGACTGTGATAGCGATGGACAAACTCTTCAAGTATATGAATTATTTAGAAACGGTTTGAAGTTTTGATGTGGATGCTGCTATCGAGTTGGAACAAGAGTGGAAACAAGAAATAATGCAGTGATCCCTCACCCACCAACCTCTCAATACGTGCACTACTCCCACGTATCAGCTCCTGAACGTCGACAACATCTCACAGATGTAGCGCAGCAATGATACTAATACATGGCTGAGGTAGTTAATGCGTTGGATCCTCGTTTTTGTGTTTATTGGTAAACTAAAAACCAGAGGTTAAAATCTCACTATTAGCATTTGTGGATAACTCGGTCATTTCTGGTCCGATTTTAAAATGGTAAACAGTTTTGAAATTCTCGCTTCGAAACAAGTAATAATGTAGTGATCCCTCGCCCACTAACCTCTCAATGCGTGCACTACTCCCACGTATCAGCTCCTGAACATCGACCACATCTCACACATGTCGCAGCAATGAGAACACATAACTTATCAGCTTTAATTACTAATACATGGCCGAGGTAGTTAATGCGTTGGATCCTTGTGTTTATTAGAAAACTTAAAATCACAGGTTCAAATCTCACTATTAGCACTTGTGGATAACTCGGCCATTTCTGATCCGATTTTAAAATGGTAAACAGTTTTGAAATTTTCGCTTCGTTCCGGTCCTAATTGATACCATGAACGACGAGAATAAAGTGATTTCTCGGTACAATATAAGCATACACTCTCTCACACAGAGTCTCCGTCGGCATCACATGACACAACGGGCCCCACAGATACTGATCGCCTTGTGATCAACACACATAATAGGGTCTGAATGCCCATTTAGAGACAAGCATCCACATCACATCGACACGACGGTCCACCCCACAGGTGCTAATCGCCTTGTGATCACCACACATAATAGGTCTGAAGACCATTTAGACAGGCATCCACAGTGATAAACACCATGATTACTGTTGCACAGCTTCGCGCTAATGCAAAGCAATGTGGCCTTAGAGTAGCCTCTAAGGCCCAGAAAGTCGATCTGCTCCAGATGATCGACATGCCCATTCCGAGGAGTTGCAGAAGCAACTCTCCCGAGCAATGAAGATGGGAATGTTTCCAGCACTTACCAAAGATGATCCTTTGAATCCCCACAAAGAAAGCATAGCAGAGCCGTGAGTTTCTTCGGTTGGACGAGGAGGTGACTGCTAGCTTGCGAGCCAAGACTGTAGCGAAGCAGATGGCGGACCATCCACTGGAGCACTTGCCTCGCAAGATCTCTAAGCAAGTTATGAAGGGGCCAAGGTCTAAACCCCTAGCCCGGAGCATAAGGCGAGAAGTCGAACACATTCTCGAGCAGCGTCTCGGCGAAAGGGAGACAGAGGATAGGCGACGCCAGTCAAAACGTTGGACATTCTTCATAGGTCTAGAAGGAGACCTCACAGGCCAGATCATTCAAAAGATCCGGCAGACTGTCCGGAACACCTTCTACCTCCACTACACCCATACCTATCGCACCCGTCACATCGAAGACGGTAGGGTGATGCTCTTCCACTAGAATGCTCCAGGGATCCCGTGGCTGAACACGATATGAGCAGCTCAGGACTGGGAGGCAGCAAGAGAGCAAGCCCGCCTCGACACAGACAATATCGATCGTCCCAACACCAAGTGGGCTTTCGTTCGAACAATCAGCATTGAGGTCAGGGCTGCCATCGACCGCAAACCTCTGCTTGGGACAGGCCCCCTCCCGGACTGGCTACGACAGAAGAAGAGTATGACTGCCCTCGACACAAGAGTATGACTGCCCTCAACACCTACAGGGACAACGTGTGTCTCTAGAGATGTCTAGCAGTCCACCGAGGAGCGAGAGCTGATAGAAGTACAGCTCCTGCATGAGAGCTTGCCACACAGTTCTACGGCAAGACAGTGACAGTACCTGATGTCCACAAGACCTCACTGGATCAGCTAGACAAGGTAGAGTTCCTCGTCAATATCGGGATTTGCGTGTATGGACCAACTGAAGAGGGCACCTGGCACTTGATCAGGCAAGCGGCTCACTACCGTGACACCATGACCATCGGAGTGTGTGACCACCATGCCTTCCACATCAAGAACATCTCCAAGCTGGCACATACACTGGTCTGCAGTCACTGTCAGCAGAGGTGTACACAGGCATGCAATCTTCAACGCCACGCTGATCACTGTACAGGCGGCAAAGCAACAATCGTGTGTACTGGCGAGAAGGTTGAGGCGCCACAGTCTGCGTATGAGAAAGCCTTCTATCCGCCCCAACCATCCAGTTCAGTTGGATCGAGTATGAGTCGAGAAACAGAGGCGTACACATGTACCATGTAGAGTGTGGGCACGGTGGCGAGCGTTGGATTGAGGGTGCTCACATAGATGGTTATGATCCGACCACCAACACCGTTTACCAGTTTTTTCAAATGCACTCCTTTTTACATTTTGCAAATCTTTCAAAATATGATGGAGCCTAGCTGCTGCTGCTGTAAATAGCAGTCACAGCACCCAGTCAAAGTAATTTCAAAGTTCCAACCAAATTATTGGGTAAAACATAAAAATGACATTTCTGTTACTAGAAATGTAATTCCATGTGATTTATTAACACATTTTACTTTGAATTTCTTAACTTGTAGCTCTCAGCCATAAATCACAGGGAATTACATTTCTAGTAACATAAATGCCATTTTTATGTTTTACCCAATAATTTGGTTGAAACTTTGAAATGACTTTGACTGGGTTCTGTGACGGCTATTTACAGTAGCAGCAGCTAGGCTCCATCCTATTTTGAAAGATTTGCAAAATGAAAAAAGCAGTGCATTTGAAAAAACTGGTACACGGTGTTGGTGGTCGGATCATAACCATCTATGGTTATATAGTTGTAGACCTGGAGAAGAGGATCACTGAGCCAATATATATATATATATATATATATATATATATATATATATATATATATATATATATATATATATATATATATATATATATATATATATATATATATATATATATATATATATATATATATATATATATATATATATATATATATATATATATATATATATATATATATATATATATATATATATATATATATATATATATATATATATATATATATATGTATGTATGTATGTATGTATGTGCGTGCGTGCATGTAAAATCATGTATATTTTGAAATTAGTCTAGCTTAAATCACTTGGGATCCTAGCAACCCAACACATTTTAATTAATTTGTTTCTGAGAAAATCTACAGCAACATATCTCTACAATAAATATGATCACCTTCTAAATAGTAAGGAATGGGTGCCTCCATTCTGTTGTCCAATGTATTGACCCTTTAACAACACCACTGAAATCATTGGCTCAGTGATCCTCTTCTCCAGGTCTGCAAATGGGCATTTGTAAAGACCACGACTAAGGCTGTTCTTTCGGTTTGGGCATAAAAGGGTTAGTAAAACAATTAGACTAAACGTTGTTGCTGCGTTAATCAATATAGCTCGTGTTGCACAATCTATGAATAGGTTACTGTGCTGTTAACTCCATTCATTAAGACATCTCTTAATCCTTAATTTGTCAATCTTGGCCTTTTGAATGTCCATTTGCATTACAAGAGAAGACAATTTTTGAAAATTTATGACTGATATGACTGTCTTGGTAATCGAGACAGTCATTCCAGTAGTAAATCTTCAAAGATTATCTTCTTGGAATGCAAATAGACATTTACCAAGATCAATAAATAATAGATGCTGATAATTCTGCATGACATGTGTTAATTTACTGTTCACGCATTGTGATCAGAAGCACTTGTCATTCAGTCTAATTATACACACATACTCAGTCATGCGTTATCTCAGCCATCTGATTTAACATTTAAACATTTGAATCCTGAAATGCGAGAATCTTAATTCAGGTATTGAACAAGCTGGTGAATATTTTGAAACAAATTTGACTGGACACCTTTGCCTACAGCTGTATTTTGTATGTAATTTGACTGGAAACTGTTGCTGCCATAGGCAGGGCTAGAAATTAAGATCTCTGTATGGTGATCCATACGGATCAGTACACCAGACACTTAACAGATCCCTGTCATGTTCTTCAGTACAGCTGAACAGGAAATAAGATTACTCATGTTCTGAATTTAATGCTCATGAACTCAAAATGTGTGCTTAGTTAATGCCAATTTGCAGACTAGGAGAATACTATGTTTGAAAATTGACCAGTGGAATGACTGGCTCGTTTATCGAGCCAGTCATTCCAGTAGTATATTTTCAAAAATAGTTTTCTCTTCGCCTGCAAATAGACATTTCCTAAATACTACTCTAGAGCCCATTAAGGGGTAAAATCATAACAGATTTCACCAGCTGGTTGATGACGTAAGCATTACATCCGGTTTGAATTGTCATGAAAACCACTGGACCGCTGAAATACTCGGATTCAACCGGGTCAGTTACTGTGCTTAGGCAGTGATCCGTTACTGATCCGTATCTGAAAAAGGCATATGGATCACGGGATCACTGGTTAATATCTAGCCCTGCATAGGCACAGCAGCTATGAATCAAATTGCTTTCCAGATATTCAACATTATAGTTGATAATTATTTTGAAAGTAATTTGACTGGTACTTGTTGTTTCCATGGACCCAATAGCGATCAGTGAAATTACTTTCAAAATAGTCAACAGAAATCTGAAAATTAAATTCTCTAACGGTTACGCCTTAAAGGTGAAATAAGTATTATTTCTTTCATAGAAAAACTTCCATTTACAGACAAATAGACTATTTTTAAAGATTTTACACTGCAATGACTAGTTCGATAAGCGAGCCAGTCATTCCAGTGGTAAAATTTCAAAAATATTCTTTTCTTGGTCTGCAAATTGATCAATACAGAAGCTGTGTTTGGTCAGTTTGGGCATTCCTGGTTAATAATAATATGCTATTCTATTATTCATATTCTCTACTACATGTACTGTTGTTTATCCGGCTTAAATAATTTGTAAATCTAAAAGAAATGGATTATTTTAATTTCTAACAATGATTATTAAAAAAACCCAAAATCATTTCTTATACGTTAAAACCCACTACATGATTATGTTACAAAAAAAATGTTTTCCCAAAGATAGTCACTCCCAGCAGACGCATAGTTGACAGATGCATACTACGGTGTTCAAGAATTTTGGTACCAGAGGTGTGTCCACATATTCAAATACATTAGTAAATGCATTTGCATTTGCATTTGCACTTGCATTTGAATAAGTCGCACACATTTGCATTTGCATTTAAATGCAATCGACCTAGGCTGCATTGCGCTTGCATTTGCATTTGAATCGTGTGCAAACATTTGCATTTGCATTTAAATGCAATACCCTGCACTTGTACCCAAGCCTGTTAATTGATAAAAGTAGCATTTTGAGGACTTTGAGGCGCTGTTGACACAAGAGGGGTTAAATATCCCATTGGATAAGACATATTAAAAGTAACCGATCAACCGAGGATAAAACTCTATTCTAAGGGTATGGTAGACTAAGAGATAATAGCTGCTCTGTTAGACAACCAATTATTTTATATGTGTAGCGTAGCCAAGGAGTGTGAGCCATCTAAAATACATACAAGTACACATATTGATGCAAGGCATCAATGGCAAATAGCGTGGCCGGAGATTATTATAATTCAAGTTGAGTTTCAAATTCATTTTTATACATAATACACAATTTGCAGTAGCACAACAGTAAAAATGACACTGGCACTATATAATATAGGAAGATGTAAGCTTCAAGTTAAGTTTAATGTACTATAAAGATATAGTCATTAGACATGTGATAAATTGGCAATATATTTGCAGGACAGAGAGAAATGTGTTTATCTTGTTATATTAACATTCAATATTACATAGGTTCTGGCTATCATTTACAGTTTCTTACCTTTCACATGTATTGCTGATGCGATTGTAATAATGATAGTTTCTTGGTAGTGTCTTATCTTTCAGATGGCTGTAATGGCATCGGCCTTGGATATGATTAGCTACGGGCTATATGAAGAAGCAGATCATATTTTGGGGCAGTCCATCCATCTTTCCATCCATTTTGTGAATCATATGCGTACATTCTGGGGGTTTTGTTTGATAATTCAGATTCTATCTAGAGCTAAATTATAGGATATATAGAAAGATTTTCACATTATTGCAAGAAATATTTGATGATCGATTCGTGCAATATCAAGTGAGTTCTAGATTGTATTATGTTCGAAAGCCTGGTTACAAACCGAGTACATAGATTCTGATACTGAATGTATAGTAAATTATTAACATTTGAAAACTGCAAGTTGCGACTAAATTGCATATTTAGAAATTACTTCACGGTAGAATTTTTTAAAACTCTATACTTTATTAGCGCATTCATATATATCTATGTAAAAATATCGGTGAAATTCTGGAGTCGAACCTATTACAAGCGATATGCCAGGACCTATCCCCATCTATCCGATTGTGGCCAATGTGAACCAACTATCTTTGAATGGGGGCATATCGCGAATAAGTAACTACATGGACATACTTGGTAATTATGATATTATTTGCTGGTAGAATCGTGCAATATTTCGTACAGCACTAGTACATAATAATACATATTGAGTTCTACATGGCTGGATGTTCGAAAACAGGTTACAAACAGAGTACATAGATATTGGTACGTAAATTATTTGCATCTGACAAACTTTGGTCACTACCAACTTGCGTATTATAAAATTACGTTACGGTATTTACATATATACCTGACATTTTGGGGCCAAACTTATTACAGACAGTAGGCTACCGAAAACCACGGATCTGCCAAAACTTGTGCACATTTTTTCCATAGAATTGTGTACTACAAAATTACTTCATGGTAGATATTTTTAAGCTTGATACTGTATTAGCGTATTCAATGATCATATGTATGAATTTCGAACCGAATATGGGCCGAACTTATTGCAGACAGTATGTTACTGAAAATCACTGATCTGCCAAAATTTCCGCCAATTTTCGGCATGGAATTGCAGACTATGGAATTATTTCAATGTAGAATTTGTTTTAATTATTGGTATAGCTAGCAATGATATGATATCATATTGTCTACAGCTGAAATTAATTTAGGCTAAATTATACTTTTTAAACTCAAGTTTATGTGGGTGAAAATCTAGAGCCAAGCATAACCTACAGACAATAGGGCAGTGAATATTGTGAATCGGCTAAAATTTCAGCCAATTTTCTGTATGAAATTGTGTACAACGAATTAAATTACTTCACGGTAAACATTTTTAAAACTCAATACTTTATTAGCATATTCAGATACCTACCTAACCATATAGATAGAATCTTTGGGCTGAAAACATTGTAGGCATTACTAACTTGGCACATACATACCCTTTCTGTTGATTTACATATCTACCCACCCGTTACAATGTTATAGACAGCCGGTTTGACTGGAAATTCAGAACATCAGTTGCCTATGCATAGTGTTAAATAAGTGCATGCATCCCAGTGAAGTATTAAGGACAATGAATTACTAATGAATATCACACATACATTATTTTTGGCGTATTTTGTCTAATTTTTCACGATCTACAATATTATTATACATGTTTTACTGTTAAGATTTACCACACATATAATGACTAGTAAACTGCATCCATGGCATTAAAATCTTTGCCGTTACGCCCTACGAGACATAACAATGGACATGTATGCATTACCTCGAATGCTCAGCCCAGAGTTGTATGCTATAATACATAAGGGAAATGAAACAGACACAGTACCTGGTATTGTCGTCATAATATATTAAACCTTTACTGTCTAAATTTGGTGAAGAATGTATTTAGATATTGAATGTCCATTTGCTGTCCAAGAGAAGACTGTTTTTTCAGATTTGCCACTGGAATCTGGAATGACTGTCTCGAGAGTCATTCCAGTGGTAAATTATCAAGAACTGTCCCCTCATGGCATGCTATTTGACATTGCTCAAGCTCACTGTAGGGGCCGGTTTGACGAGCTATGCCATGAGGTGGTTAAAATACAATAAGAGATGATGATAGGCCCATTATCATAGCCGTCGTCATTGTGATTTACATACTTTCAACCATGACTTCCCAGAATCCCATTTCCAAGGTAACTATAGAGGTGAGCTGTTGCATATTTTAAAACTAACTTGGATATATGCTGTCGGTGCTTATAGCAGCAGCACAGTTAAATTAGTTTCAAAATATTCAACAGAATGTTAATTAAATAGTAAAGACATACAATTCGCACAGCTTAAATAAGACTTTCCAACGTTCCTGATAGCCATAGCTACGCCATTCATTACGTATATTGACTGTGACGTCAGCCTACATGTGACATAATTGATTATGACGTCAACACTTGGGTTACAGGTTGAATAACTTATACCCTGTTCGATTGGGTCTACATGCGCCTGGCAGAGCAAAGCTAACAATCTGAATGTTCTTGCTAAAATATGTGGTCACTTATTACAAGTGGGTAGACCACATATGCTAAGTGGTATTGGCCGTTTAATGATCGAATTTGTTCATGACAATTTCACAGGTGGGGTGCATTTCTAGCTAAGTTATGTCCGTTCTTGTGTTGGAATCAATTTATATACTTTGATTCACGAGTTCCCAGAATCCCAATTTCAAAGTAGCTATACAGGGTAAGGTGTTGAATATCCTGAAACTAATTTGATTGGCTGCGTGTGCTGCCTATGGCCGTAACAGTGCCCGGTCAAAGTGCCTGGTCAAATTAGTTTCAAAATATTCAACAGAACGTTGATTAAAAAGTAAAGACATAAAATGTGTATACTTGACGGACTATTCAATATTCACGAGACATCATTCACTAAGCATTTTGACTATGATGCCTGTGGGGCTTTCATAGGATGCAATTGATAATGGTAAAATTCATACAACGCCCAGGAAAATTAGTTTCAAATTTTCAACAGAATGTTGATTAAATAGTAAGATCATACAATTCGTGCAATGCCCACATATTCAACAGAATGTTGAATATTGTCTGTATGTCCACATGTTGGATCTGTCAATAAAGATTGTCTGCTTGCTTAGTTTTTTAACGCACTGGCAACGCAATTTCTGCGCTAACATCGCCTACAGAGTGTACCCGTTAGTTTACTGTGTTGATCATCATTTCCCCGGTCGGAGATCGAACCATCATCCTACAATTCCGCAAAGCATCAGCAACCCAGACATCTTTCCACTGGACCACCGCACCAAGACAAGAATCGGATATACTGATACACTGGCGAATTCATATGAGACTATCTTTTGAATGCACACCAAATGATGTATTTTATGCTCTCACCCGTTCTCCATCGCGACACTGGCAGAATTTGATTGATTGATTGATTGATTGATTGCTTGATTGATTGATTGATTGATTGATTGATTGATCCCGGGGAGTAAATCGTAAAGACATAAAATTTGTACACTTGATGGACTATTCAATGCTCCTGATGAAGCTATTTACATCATTCATCACGTATTTTGATTGTGACGCCATCCTACATATGACGCAAATAAGTATGACGTCATATGATTGAGTGACTGATCAGATCCATCCATTATTATAGAAATACCCTGAGCTCATTTGCAGCCCAAGAGACCGTTGTTTTTGGCACTTTACCATTGGAATGATGGGCTCAGTTATCGAACCAGTCATTCCAGTGGTAAATGTTAAAAAATGTCTACCTGTTAGATGTAAATGGTAGTTTCTCAAGATAACTACAGAAGTCATTTTGGCCAGTTTGATCGGGACCAGTGTTGAAGTAGAGATGCAGAGATGTACGTGGGTACAGTGGGATCGATCACACTACTATTTTATTTCTGATGCAAATGTACAGTCAGCAATTAGCCCAGGTCACCGGCTACTACAACTAGCCCCAATAGTGAGGGTATGCGTTTAATGCGTAAGAGAAATCTAGACAATATATCCTAAATCTACGATTCCAATCTAAATAGAGACGCTCTCGTTAATAAAATAATATATATATATATATACACCTGTGCAAAAGTTAAGCACCAGCAAAAACAATAGAACGTAGAAACATGATGGTACAACTAGGCTGCCATACTTTTTGTCCCCGCGTTAGCTGACATAATTGCAAGTACGAAATGCACATGCATGCATGACTTCACGCCGCTTGATGTCCGTGCGTGGCGGGAAACAGCACACGTGTTCAGTTATGTAAAAGTCCAGTTTGAGGTGTAGAACATTACATACAGATTTGGGCGACAAGATTAGGAATTTTGTGTTCATGACCGTGGTTTATTTGTACAGAGAGAATTAGCTCTTGATTGTGAACCGCTATGGCAAGACGAAGGTTAAGTGATCGTGTGAAATGGCAAATCATAGGCATGCATACCACTGGTATGTCATGCAGAGAGATTGGCAGACAGCTGAACATTAACCATACTGTAATCAGTCGTTTGATTGCAAAACATGGGCAAACTAACGAGGTGAAGGACAGGCCTAGATCTGGAAGACCGAAGAAGACTACTGCCCGTGATGATCGAGCCCTAGTACGCCTTGTTAGGAGATCTCCATTCACCAACAGCAGAGTGCTCAGCCAGCAATGGGAAACGCACAATAGAGTGTCAATGTCTACCGTCAAAAGGAGACTGTATGCTGCTGGCATGAAAGCTAGGAGACCTGTCAGACGTCATCTCCTCACTGCACACCACAAAGAGGAGCGTCTGAGGTGGTGCAACGAAAGAAGACACTGGAACATGAGATCCTGGAGACGGGTACACTGGTCCGATGAAAGTCGGTTCCTGCTTCATGCCACAGATGGTCGAACTCGTGTATGGAGGTCCAGACGCACGGCGTACGACCAACGTAACATCATGGAAGAAGTTCCATTTGGTGGAGGTTCCGTTATGATATGGGGGTGCATCTCATTTGATTGTAAGCTGGATCTGTTGACTGTACCTGGAACACTAAATGGACAAATATATCAAGATTCCATACTGGATAGAGTTGTGGTCCCTCATTTTGTAAATCATGCACCTGGATCCCACTCTATATTCATGCCCGACCACATCGTGCTAGAGTTGTGCATGAATACCTCCGCCAGAATGCCATCGAAACCCTACCATGGCCAGCAAGGAGCCCTGACATGAACCCTATTGAGCATATCTGGGACATTCTGGGAAACATGGTGAGAAGGAGGGATCCTCCTGTGCAGAACCTACAGGAATTAACAGACGCACTCCATCTTGAATGGCAACGAATACCACAATGGCGTATCAGTCGGTTGGTGACCAGCATGAGACGTCGTGTCCAGGCCGTCATCCAGGCACAAGGTGGATATACCCGGTATTAATAATGACAGTCTCAAACTCGTGCACAGATGTTAAACTTCGTTTTCAGACACCATTAATGACAATCTAGCCACGTGTGTCAACTGTAGGGCAATAGTTGTCAGTTGTGTCAACGTAACCATATTCAGGCCTCGTTTTCAAGTTCAAACAAAAACATACAGTGTTTCCCCACCATCATAATCAGCATTCCTCTAGTTGCATTATTACCTCTTGCACTAAGATGGATGGGTACATAAATGTTTATGCTATTGCTTTCTTCATAGCACATGAATATACCCTCGCATGTGCGTAAAAATAGGGTGGTGCTTAACTTTTGCACAGGTATATATATATATATATCGCTCTCGTCAGTGTTAGGAGATCTGGCGAGAACATGAATTACCAGAATCCCTAGTGAAAAATGGCAGCGCCGGCAATGGACCTTTCCACTCTTAGCTGTGCCCCGCTCACCTCTAGCTAAGCTCCACCCATACTTCGCTTTGTTGGGATTCATCGATCCCCGTGAATGCCCTGACTATCAATTTCCTGAAATCTATACAGGTAAGTCGTTGAATATTGTATAGCTAATCTGACTGGGCGCTGTTGCTGTCTATGGCAGCAACAGCGCCCAGTCAAATTAGTTTCAAAATATTCAACAGAATATGTATTAAATAGTAGACATGTAATTCTTACAACAACTCATAGTCCGTCTTCAATGGACCTTGCCAATTGTATCCTTCGATTATATAACGTCATATGACATCATAGCCAACTAAGTGACGTGAATGCTGACATCATACTCATTACATCATAAATGATTCTATTTGGCCCGTCTTTAACTCTTACTCGTCCAACACGTTGTAAGAATTGTATGTCTGCTGTTGAATAAACGTGCTGTTTAATATTTTGAAACTAATTTGACTGGGCGATGTTGCTGCCGTAAGCAACAACAGCACCCTTGCGGCAGCAACAGCAGCCAGTCAAATTAGTTTCAAAATATTTACCAGCTTACCTGTATAGTTTTCTGGAAATTGATAGTCAGGTATTTCAGGGATCGGTCGATCTCAACACGAGCTATGTGTGGGTGGAGCTTAGCTAGATATGGGTGGGGACTAGCTGAAACTGGAAAGGTTCATTATGCGTTCGTGATGTACTTGTCTAAGTCATTCATGACATCATACTGACGTCATTGATTATGATGTCATTCTACACGTCACGTCGTTGATTACGACGTCGTGTGATGGATGGATGATGTGGAAAGGTGTATTCTAGACACAACCAATTGAATGCGTAGCCCTTAGCGGCCACGGAAAGAGATGATAGGCCTACACGCACATTCGTCATAGTCATCGTGGTTTATATACATACTTTGAACCATGGCTTCCCAGAATCTCCTTTTCACGGTAACTAAGGAGGTGAGCTGTTGAATATTTTGGAACTAATTTGACTGGGTGCTACTGCTTGTTAAATAGTAAAGTATTCAATTCATACAGGACTGTTCAATGTTCCTGTTGGACATAGCTACGCTATTCATTATTCATTACGTATTTTGACTGTGACGTCACCTACCTAGGAACTAATTGATCCTTCGATTATATGACGTCATATGACGTCATAGTCAATTACATGACGTGCATGCTGACATAATCATTATGTCATAAATGATTCTATTTGGCCCGTCATTAACTCATAATCGCCCAACACGTTGCAAGAATTGTATGTCTGCTATTTAATAAACATGCTGCTTACTATTTTGAAACTAATTTGACTGGGCGCTGTTGCTGCCGTAAGCAACAACAGCACCCAGTCAAATTCGTGTCAAAATATTTAACAGCTTACCTGTATAGTTTTCTGGAAATTGATAGTCAGGTATTTCAGGGATCGATCGATCCCAACACGAGCGAGGTGTGTGTGGAGCTTAGCTAGATATGGGTGAGGACTAGCTGACACTGGAAAGGTCCATTATGCCTCCGTGACGTACTTGTCTAAGTCATTCATGACGTCATTGATTATGATGTCATTCTACACGTCACGTAGTTGATTATGACGTCCTGTGCTGGATGGATAATGTGGAAAGGTATATTCTAGACACAACCGAGTGAATGCGCAGAAAGAGATGATAGGCATACACGCACATCCGTCGTTGTCGTCGTGATTTATATCCATACTTTGTACCACGACTTCCCAGAATCCCCTTTTCACGGTTACTATCGAGTTGAGCTTTGAATATGTTGGAATTAATTGGACAGGGTGCTGCTGCTTATTAAATAGTAAAGCTCTTCAATTCGTACAGCTGAAGGACTTTTCAATGTTCCTGTTGGACATGGTTACGCCAGTAATTACGTATTTTTACCGTATCGTCTCCCTGCTGGTGAGGGTGGTGGTGGCGGGGTGGCTGGGCGGGGTAGGGTGGGTGGGAACGGGAACTAATTGATTATAACTGCAAGGCTCCACAATATCTGACCGCTCTTGCTAAAATATGTGCTCACTTATTACAAGTGATTCGACTGCTTAGGCTACGTTATACAGCTCATAAATTAGTTAATGTACTTACAAAACATAAACAGAAATTATGTCTTGTTTTGCAAACATGTTAATTTATTCTTTAGATGTTCTATACCATCGAGTAGGCGGTTTTACATCACAGCTCATACATGTAAATAAGGCACTATATTTGCAAAGAAAACCAGAAATTCTACCCTGGTTCGAAAACGTGTTAATTTTTTTTTTTAAGTCTTCTATACCAAACGGTGTCAGGTTTCACGGAAACTGAGAGATAAACGAAATCGCTTTAACCATTATATTTCTGCTTTCAAAGGCTATGCCTAGTTGTTTCACGGTCAGTACAAGAAAGATGTGTATAGATTATGTAAACAATAATGCTGAAAGTTGTCTAAATGTGTGCAGCAACGGTTTACGGCAGCAGTTTCCAAAATCAATAGAGGTCATCTTAGAGTTATCATGTGTACATAAATGTTTGGAATTTCAGCGATATATGCGTTAGGTTTTAATTAACGCATTTCTGTAATTCTTACCGCCTCTCCGTATTACCGTATTTCCTCTATTTATTTTTACTGTAGATTTGTAGTTCCGTATTTTGCATGCTTTTTAAGCAGAATTTCTATTCCAATTAACAAAAAAAGAATTTACTGACTTTTGGAGGCTATATACATATCTGATCGTCTGCGTCAGATGTCAATCAGTCAGTGAAGATCCAGCGGTCGAGAATCTATCCCCACCCCCACCCCATAGTGAGCGTATGCGTTTGAGCGATCTAGCCAATATATTTTCTACAGCTATGGTTCCAACTAAAAATAGAGGCGCGCTCTATTTATCTATCTAGTTAGCTGTTGGAGACCACAATCCTTTGCGCAAAATGGCCGCGCCTATGCGCAATTCTAGACACAACCCGAATAGAAGCGTAGCCGTGAGCGGCCACCCAATAACCGATTCTAATAGTTAAAGGACAATTCTGGGATTGGTAAAGGTGTACTTTATTTTAAAGACTATTATATTACTAACACAATGGATCCTAAATAAAAACAATAGACAAATAATTATACCATCGTAAACATGGGATTATTTTATCTCCAGGGCGGCGCCATTTTCTTGCAACGAGAGCGAGATTTCACGAGATCCTGACGTCATCCCCGCGCAAACGCTATCTTTGCCGAGCACGAAGGCTGTACAGTAAATATATACATATGCATGGAGGCCTAACATGTGCTAATTTGTAATCGTTAGGACATTGTCCAGTTAAGCTAGTAAGTTTTTCAAGTAATTCTAGTATCCGAAGTCGGTGGGGAATCATTAACCCCTAGACCTCTGAAGCATAGATTCCATTTTCTCTATCCTATCAGAATGTGTTCATTTTGGTAACAATGCTGCTGTAAGTCATTGCTGTGCACGACAGCAACACGTTTCATCAGAAACAAATTTCAAAATGTGCCCCGGGCACTATCTCTGTACGTTCTATTATGAAATGTATGAAATGTATGAAATGTATTGGTACTGAACGAAATTACACGTTTTGACCATATAGAGATCTACAATGTAACATATAACGTTGGCATAATATAACAGTTTAACTAGAATTTACAGAAACAAAAACATAATTCGAACGAACATGAAATTACATAATATATACAGTCAGCCTTCTGCGACTAGCCACATTGTTCTGGAAGCAAGAGGATGGCGCTTCTCCAAGACAGGTGGTCCGAATACCACCTGTCTAAAATACGCACAGTTGCTAATGGAGGGATCCAATCTGTTACCCAAGTAATTGACGTCATATTAAATTACTTTATTAGAGGGCTAATGTCATAATCATTATTAGGTTTAACACAGTCGGGAAAAATTGAATAGTCCGCAATGAAGAGTGCCAATTGTATGTGTTTGATTGATTTATAGTTTAATAACTGTTCTGTTGAAAGGTTTGAATCTAACCTGACCTGGAGCCGCTGCTGCCATAGGCAGCCACTGTTCACAGGCAAATTAGCTTCAAGATATACAACATTTTAACTGTACAGTTACTCTGAAATTGAAGTTCTGGGTGTCGGGGTTCAAGTTATATAAATTCATCCCAACTTGCGCAGAACTTATGTGGAGCTTAGTTAGAAAACGGCATAGACAATTAGGTCATCAGGGAGCTGACGTCACGATCATTACAAGGTTTAACGTAGCAATTCCGCTATGAAGTGTACGAATTGTATGTCTTTGATCTGTAAGTAGGCTATTATGCATTTTACACCATGTGATAAGAGTTAAATGAAGTGGCACACTTGACGCGTGCTTAATGTCAAATTACTCAGCCGACTCAAGATACTGGTATAGCGCGTGTCGCAGGCAGTGCAAATATATTTTCCAAGAAAACATATGCTATGATAATATTGTCGGAACCACATAACCGACTGTTATAATTCTGATACCTACCTGTAGCTGCAAATGAGAAGATGTATCAAATGCTAGGAATGTTAGAATCGGCCAAGCGGTTCAAAAGATACACTCTGCGGGAAAAACTACGCCAGCAAAATTTCAAACAAAAAATTTCAGGATGCGCTCTATCCATCATCCCATATCAGAATGAGTATTAAGCTACAATGACAGAATTTGCTGAGCCGAAGATGTACAATGTTATCACATAACGGGGACATCATATGACATAATATGATGGATAGACAACATGAAAATGCCCATTAGCAAGTGGTATTAATTATCCTCCCTCCGTCAGAGGACGAGTTTAGTGTATTCAGGGCAACAATCTATGATTGGCCTTGTTAAAATATGTGACCTATAAATATGGGTGGCCTCTTAATATAAGTGGTCCATATTGTGTGGGCCACGCATTACCAAGTGGTATTAGCCATGTAATGCTCAATTTGCTCATGACAATTTCAATAGAGAGATCCATTTCTAGGTATGCCACGCCTTTTTCTAGCCAAGCTCCACCCCTTTTTTGCGTGTTGGAATCGATGTATATATATATACGCTGAATAATGAATTCCCATACTTCCAATTTCAAGGTAACTATACAGGTAAGCTGATGACTATTTTGAAACTAATTTGACTGGGTGCTTTTAAAGGTTTGCTGCCTCTGGCCGCAACAACGCCAGGCCAAATTAGTTTTAAAATATTCAACACGATGTTGATTAAACAGTAAAGCCATACAATTCATACACGTGCCGAACTATTCAATGTTCATGACTGAGCACGATACGCCATTGATTTACACATTTTGGATTGTGACGTCAGCCTGTACATGACGTAATTTATTATGGCGTCATATCCTTCAGTTACAGATCGAACCCAGCCATTATCATAGAAAATGACTGTTGAATAAATAGCAAAGACATACAATTCGAACAGCGTCTAGTCAAATTAGTTTCAAAATATTCAACAGCATGTTGATTAAATAATAAAGACGTGCAATTCGCATACTTGACTGGCTATTCAATGTTCCTAGTGGAACTAGATACGTCATTCATTACACATTTTGCTTGTGACGTCCAGCTACAGCTGATCTAAATAATTTTGACGTCATATACTGCAGAAACAGATCAGAAAAATCCATTATCGTTGAAAATGTCCTATGTCTCTCCACCCCCTTCCTCCCCCTCACCCCCCCCCCTCCCACAATCCCTTCCTCCACCAGCCACTCTCTCTCTCTCTCTCTCTCTCTGTATCTGTCTCTGTCTATCTCTCTCTCTCGCTCTCTCTCCCTCCCTCCCTCCCTCCCTCCATCCATCCCCCCTCCTTCGCTCCCCCTCCATCGCTCCCTCACTCTCTCTCTTCTATCCTCTCTCCTCTCTCCTCTCTCTCTCTCTCTTCCTTCTTCCCTCCATCGCTCTCTCTCTTTCTCTACACCCCACCTCCCTCCTCCCTCCCTCTCTCTCTACACCCCATCTCACTCTTTCTCTCATTCTCTCTCCCTCGCCCCTCTCTCTCCCTCTCGTCCCCTCTCTCTCGCTCTCTCCTCCTCCTCCCCCTCCCACCCTCCCTCCGTCCCTCCCTCCCCCTCCCCCCCTCCCTCCCCCTCCCTCCTCAATCCATCCCCATCCCTGTCTCAAACTCTCTCCCTCCCTCAATCCCTCCGTCCCTCACTCCCTCGCTCCCTCAATCCCTCCCTCTCTCCCTCCATCCCTGCTCTCTCGCTCACTCTCTCTCTCTCTCTTTCCTCTCCCCCTCCCTCTATCTCTCTCTTCCCCACCTCCCTCCCTCAATCCTGCCCTCCCCCACCCCTCCCTCTCTCTCTCCCTCCCTCACGTACTCCCTCCCCCTCTCTCCCTCCCACCCTCCCTCACTCCCTCAATTCCTCCCTCCACCCGTCCCTCCCCCTATCCCTCACTCAATCCCTTTCTCCCTCCTCCCTCTCTCTCTCACTCTCTCGCTCTCATCTTGGCCCCTCTCTCAATCTCTCTCTGTCTCTTTCCCCACATCCCTCCCTCAACCCTTCCCTTCCCTCCCCTCCCTCCCTCCCCCCCTCCCTCCCGTCCTCCCTCCCTCCCTCACTTCTTCCATCCCTCCCTGCATCCCCTCCCTCCCCCTCTGCCTCCCTCCATCCCTCACTCCCTCCCTCTCTCTCTACCGGCCCCACCTTCTCTAGCTCTCTCACTCTCTCTCCTCTACCCTCTTTCCTCTCTCTCTCCTCTCCCTCTCTCTCTCTCTCTTTATCTCTCTCTCCCTCTCTCTCTCTCTTTCTCTCTCTCTCTCGCTCGCTCGCTCTATCGCTCGCTCCATCCCTCCCTCCCTCCATCCTTCCCTCCTTCCCCCTCCTTCCCCCCTCTCTCACCTCTCTCTCCCTCTCTCACTCTCTCTCTCTCCCTCTCTCTCTCTCTCTCTCTTCTCTCTCCCTTCTCTCTCTACCTCTCTTGCTCTCTCTCTTCTCGCCCTCTCTCTCTCTCGCGCTCTCTATCTCGCTCTCTCTCTCTCTCTTTCTCTCTCCCTCCCTCCCTCCCTCAATCCCTCCCACCTTCCCTCCATCCCTCACCGCTTCCTCTCTCTCACTCCCTCGCTCGCTTCCTCCCTCCATCCTCCCTCTCTCCACCCCCTCCCTCGCTCCTCCCTCGCTCCTCCCTCTCTCTCTTTCTTTCTCTCTCTCTCTCTCTCTCTCTCTCCACCCCATCTCACTCTCCCTCTCTATCCCTCTCTCTCCCTCTCTCGCCCTCGCCCCCTCTCTCTCCTTCTCTTTCCCTCTCTCTCTCTCTCTCCCCCTCTCTCCCTCGCGCCCTACATCCGTCCCTCCCCCCTCCCTCCCTCAATCCCTCCCTCCATCCCTCTCTCACACTCGCTCTCTCTCCCTCAATCCGTCCCTTCCTCCCTCTCTCACTCTCTGTCCTACCCCCCCCCCTATCTCTCTCCTCTCTCTCTCTCTCTCTCTCTATCTCTTTGTCTCTCTCTCTCTCTCCTTCTATCTCTCTCTCCCGCTCGCTCTCTCTCCCTCCTTCTCTCCCTCCCTCAATCCCTCTCTCCCTCTCTCTCCCTCCCTCCTTCCCACTCTCCCTCTCTCTCTCCCTCTCTTCCTCCCTCCCTCCCTCCCACTATCCATCCCCTCCCTCCCCCCTCCCTCTCTCTGTCTCTACACCCCCATCTCACTTTCTCTCTCGCTCCATCCCTCTCCCTCGCCCCCTCTCTCATTCCCTCTCTCCTTCCGTCCCTCCCTCCCCCTCCCTCCCTCAATCCCTCCCTCCAATTCTCTCAGGAGTGGAATAGCTTCCTGAGAACAGTGGTGCTGAAAACTGTTCCGTCACTAACAAGAACCGCTTACAACGCCTTGTGTCCAACAGTTAATGGGGGATTCCAGTTTATACATCAATCATATGACATTTATGATGACGTCATAATCAATTACGCCATGAACGCCGTAGATCAGTTCATCACGAACGCTTAATTGATGACGGGATAAGCGTTGGTGTACAAAGTGTTTGTCTAAACTAAATTAACTGGTACTGTTGATGCCTATGGCAGCAACATCATCCATTCAAATTAGTTTCAAAATATTCAACAGCTAACCTGTATAGTTTTCTGGAAATTGATAGTCACGGAGTTCAGGGATCGATCGATAGCAACGCGCGTGAAGCGTGGTTGGAGAGATGTGCGTGGCGTAGCTCAAATCTGGATTCCTCCGTTTCAACCATTACTTAATGACTTTCACATTTATGATTTGTGATGCCGGGTTGAGTAGCGCATATGTGTTACTCTATGAAGCCTGGTAATAACAATGTTTTTGGACATAGCCATTCTTGACTATGTGGCTGTGCGCTTTTACTCATAAACTCCAAGCACTGCAAAATACAATGTTGTTTTACACGTGACATATACCAGCCATAATGCTGAAATGGCTACTTGTTATTGAATTTGTATAATGTGACATAACGCATTTCATTTGAGTGAGGATTTTCTATGTTTCCCCGGTGTCCATTACACACTTATTTTGTTCTGTGGATCTATATTTTACACCTGATACACGCTACCTCACCGTGATGTGTCTCGCGCACTTCTAAACTTGGATGAATGTTAATATATTGGTTTTTACTGCATCACATGTAGCTATATCTGCAACGTAGTAGTAGCCATATTCATAATCCCAGTTCCGACACTCCTGTTTCAAAGGTAAGTTTTAAATTGTTTCATCAAGTTAATATTAGAAAGGTTAGTTTCATTCATCCTGCATATAAGTTCACTCTGGGTTCTCGTCTGAGAAAATGTACCTCCCAAAATATTATACAATTTGACCAAAATACACATAAAATGTATCAAGTTTTGAAGTACATAAAACGCTCTGGTAATTTATTGATACGTCTAAAAGGAAGCCACAAATGCATTGTCCCGGCGCATATAGCTTGCAGATCTGGCTATACCTATTGCTAGCATAATTTAGGTACGTCCTGGTGGGTGGCGGTGACTGTAGCAGTAACTCATCGTCAGCATCATCATCAGTTTACGACCACTACTATCATCGCCTTTTATTTCTATAAGCGTTATATGTCTGAAAAACGTCCACGTTTTAATTATTTATATAACATATGTAACCGCAATTATATGTATGTTGCAGGTAGATATGTTTCGTGCACGTCTGAAGAAGTTACCGAATAAACCTTAAATCGTAAATTGAAATTGAAAATATTTGCTTGACAATTAACCAATTATCAGTGTCTGAGGTAAATCCATTGTCAGAGAAATATCTGTCTGATACATGCCATTGTATCTCTTAGTGGGAAATGCGAATGCGAAACCTAGCATGTGTGCATTTCAAAATATACACCAGCCTGTCCGTTGAAATTAGGATTCTGAGAAATGAGGGATCAATGTGCTAAAATCGATTCAAATACATGCACAAAGTGGGTGACGCTTGGTTTAACACATGGGCAGGGTACAGTTAGAAATAGAGTCCTCTGTTTCTGTACCCTTCGCGGATGCCTCGACTCCCACGTGCAGTTTGCTCATACACCAGCAATGGTCCAATGCACCTATCATTATCTCCATCTATCATCTGACGTCGTATCACATCATAATAAACTAGGTGACGTGTAGGATGATGGCATACTTACCTATGGCACGAATGACTTGATTTAGTCCATCTTCAGCGCTTAATAGTCCGATACGTTGTACGAAATGTATGTATTTACCGGTTAATAAACAACATTATGTTGAATATTTTGAAACTAATTTGACTGGGCGCTGTTGCTTCCATAAGCAGCAACAGCGCCCAGTCAATTTAGTTTCAAAATATTCAACAGCTTACCTGCATAGTTTTCTAGAAATTGATAGGGAAGTGATCGATTCCAACACGGGCCAACTGTGTCTGGAGCTTAGCGAGGGATGGGCGGGGCATAACTAAAACATGAACGGTCCATTTCATAGCGATCTGCTGAAGACATTAGGAACAGTTTCTATTAGTATATCGCTGCTCTACATGTCCTATAGGAGTGTTTTTGGACAACTGTTTGCAATAAAAGAACGCGCAATTTGATCCCTAACCGTTTTATATCATTACCCCTTAAACACTCATGGAAGCCAAAACAGCTTCTGCGGTCGTCTTCAGAAATGTCCATTTGCAGACCAAGAGAAGAATATTTTTGAAATTTTACCGCTGAGATAACGGGCTCGATAACCGAACCAGTGATTCCAGGGATACATTTTCAAAAACAGTCTTCTCTTGCTCTGCAAATGGAAATTTTCTGTGACCAATTTCGAGGGGTTAAAATGGTTAATCCATGATAGTGCATGGTATCCTCGTGTGTGCCAAAATTAACCGATCTGACAGCCCTAGAAATGTGAATTCTAGTGATGCCAAAAATGTGGTTACGCTGCCCTTTCTAAAGAAATCGACAAACGGACCAAAAAGAAAGCGTTTGCTTCAGATGTTAGGTCGACAGATGCTAGAAGGTTCTTAAGTTTCGACACGATCTGCACTTAACTGAAGATTAATAAAATGTCCGAAAAGGCAGATTTCTAGAAAAAAATGTTGCTCGCTTCAAAGATGGTTTTGAAGACTATTGATTATCCTACAGGTCACGTAGTTGATTATGAATTCATATGATTGATGGATAAACCCGTAAGGTCCATTTCTATACTCCTCGAGGAGCTGATATTTGTAATATAGCTGCGGTTTCTGGAGAGCGAATGTCCAATGGGTTGCGCTGCTCATCCCTTTAAGCAGAGAACCCAATTTCACACAATGCGTACAATTCATGAATCCATGTCCTTACTCACACATATGACGGTATAAGCAACCACGCGACGTGTATGCGTACGTCATTACCATGACGTCATGCATGATTCGATTAAGCTCGGCTTTAACGCTTAATAGTCCGGCATCTTGTACGAATTGTAAGTTTTTGCTGTTTTAAAACTAATTTGACTGTGCGCTTTTGCTATCATAGGCAGCAGCAGCAACCAGTAAAATTGGTTTAAAAATATTCAACGGCTTACCTGTATAGTGTTCTGGAAATTGATAGTCAGAGAGTTCAGAAATCGCTCGATCCCAGCATGAGCGAGGGTTGGGTGGAGCATAGATGGAGATGGGCGGGGCATAGCAAAAACATGAACGGCCCATTAGTACTATATACTCTAATATGTGGACATAGTTTTAACACTTTCCTTTTAGTTTTCATGATAGAAAGTACTTACACCTTCCACTAAACCCTCTCAC
>JAVVLW010004145.1:0-10854 GCA_034401795.1 Chaetoderma sp. LZ-2023a | reverse complement strand
CACGACACGACGATGTTATTCATCCTTTTTGTGGTTCATCAGATAGAAGCAGGATTGGAATCCACAACCTTTGGTGCACCTACACACCATGGGACACCCGAGGTTCGGCAATAACAAAGGCCAATGTACACTAAAGATCATGGGTTTGAATCCTGCCTCAGCCTGCTGAGCCCCAAAAGTGTGAAAGTTCTGGTCATGGGTTTGAATCCTGCCTCAGCCTGCTGAGCCCCAAAAGTGTGAAAGTTCTGGTCATGGGTTTGAATCCTGCCTCAATGAGCTGAGCCCCAAAAGTGTGAAAGTTCTGGTCATGGGTTTGAATCCTGCCTCAGTGGGCTGAGCCCAAAAGTGTGAAAGTTATGGTCGTGGGTTTGAATCCTGCCTCAGCCTGCTGAGCCCCAAAAGTGTGAAAGTTCTGGTCATGGGTTTGAATCCTGCCTCAGTCTTCTGAGCCCCAAAAGTGTGAAAGTTCTGGTCATGGGTTTGAATCCTGCCTCAGTGGGCTGAGCCCCAAAAGTGTGAAAGTTCTGGTCGTGGGTTTGAATCCTGCCTCAGCCTGCTGAGTCCCAAAAGTGTGAAAGTTCTGGTCGTGGGTTTGAATCCTGCCTCAGTGGCCTGAGCACTAAAAGTGTAAAACTTCTGGTCGTGGGTTTGAATCCTGCCTCAGTCTTCTGAGCCCAAAAAGTGTGAAAGCTCTGTTCGTGGGTTTGAATCCTGCCTCAGCCTGCTGAGTCCCAAGTGTGAAAGTTCTGGTTATGGGTTTGAATCCTGCCTCAGGGAGCTGAGCCCCAAAAGTGTGAAAGTCCTGGTCATGGGTTTTGAATCCTGCCTCAGTCTTCTGAGCCCCAAAAGTGTGAAAGTTCTGGTCATGGTTTGAATCCTGCCTCAGTCTTCTGAGCCCCAAAAGTGTGACGGTTCTGGCCATGGGTTTGAATCCTGCCTCAGTGGGCTGAGCACCAAGTGTGAAAGTTCGGGTCATGGGTTTGAATCTTGCCTCAGTCTTCTGAGCCCCAAAAGTGTGAAAGTTCTGGTTATGGGTTTGAATCCTGCCTCAGTCTTCTGAGCCCCAAAAGTGTGAAACTTCTGGTCGTGGGTTTGAATCCTGCCTCAGTCTTCTGAGCCCCAAAAGTGTGAAAGTTCTGGTTATGGGTTTGAATCTTGCCTCAGTGAGCCGAGCACCAAGTGTGAAAGTTCTGGTCGTGGTTTGAATCCTGCCTCAGCCTTCTGAGCCCCAAAAGTGTGAAAGTTCTGGTCGTGGGTTTGAATCCTGCTGTGGGCTGAGCCCCAAAAGTGTGAAAGTTCTGGTCGTGGGTTTGAATCCTGCCTCAGTCTCCTGAGCCCCAAAAGTGTGAAAGTTCTGGTCATGGGTTTGAATCCTGCCTCAGTCTTCTGTGCCACAAAAGTGTGAAAGTTCTGGTCATGGGTTTGAATCCTGCCTCAGCCTGCTGAGCCCCAAAAGTGTGAAGGTTCTGGTCATGGGTTTGAATCCTGCCTCAGTGGGCTGAGCACCAAGTGTGAAAGTTCTGGTCGTAGGTTTGAATCCTGCCTCAGCTTTCTAAGCCCCAAAAGTGTGAAAGTTCTGGGTATGGGTTTGAATCCTGCCTCAGCCTGTTGAGCCCCAAGTGTGAAAGTTCTGGTCGTAGGTTTGAATCCTGCCTCAGCCTTCTAAGCCCAAAAGTGTGAAAGTTCTGGGTATGGGTTTGAACCCTGCCTCAGTGGGCTGAGCACCAAGTGTGAAAGTTATGGTCGTAGGTTTGAATCCTGCCTCAGCCTGCTGAGCACCAAAAGTGTGAAAGTTCTTGTCATGGGTTTCAATCCTGCCTCAGACTGATGAGCCCCAAAAGTGTGAAAGTTTTGGTCGTGGGTTTGAATCCTGCCTCAGTGGGCTGAGCACCAAGTGTGAAAGTTCTGGTCGTGGGTTTGAATCCTGCCTCAGCCTGCTGAGCCCCAAAAGCATGAAAGTTCTGATCGTGGGTTTGAATCCTGCCTCAGTGGGCTGAGCACCAAAAGTGTGAAAGTTCTGGTTGTGGGTTTGGATCCTGCCTCAGCCTGCTGAGCCCCAAAAGTGTGAAAGTACTGGTCATGGGTTTGAATCCTGGCTCAGCCTGCTAAGCACCAAAAAAGTGTGAAAGTTTTGGTCGTGGAGTAAGTTTCGTGACATGTGAATAATTCATTAGTCATTCATAAAAGTTGATTACTAAATTTCCATCCCTCACCGTCCAGCAACATGAGTCCCCATTCTTTACTCTGCATCCAGGACATCACCTGTTCAGCCTCCCACGAGCGCTTGGTCGAGTGAGCCAGCATGGAATACGTACTGATACACACGGAACTATCTGAAAACACATCATTAAAGTTATCATATACCTTTATAACATCCATTACAAGATGTCATTTAACTTGATTGGCAGACTGTCTGTGTAATATTCGCTTCACACTTCACTGGTCAAGTTGTCAAAAATGGGCTTCTGAAGTAGCCTCGAGAAATGTCAATTTGCAGACCATGAAGAGATTTTGAAACTTCACCACTGGAATGAATAGCTCGATAATCAAGCCAGTAATCCCAGTAGTAAATCTTTAAAGATTCTCTTGGCCTCAAATAGATAATCACCAAGCAAATATTTCTAGTTTTTCGCCCAATCTTGAGCATTAAAAAGTTTAATTTACTCTCATACAAAGCTGTTACGGTTTGAGTTCTGCACTACCAATAAGAATCGTGTACCCACTTATGAAAATCCGAGAAAATTTAACACTTTCACAGTCAGATCATCCACTGCACTGATCTTGAGGAACAGCCATGTGAAGGTCAGAAGACGGAACCTCCAGGTGCAGGTCAGAAGACAGAACCTCCACATGCAGGTCTATAGACAGAACCTCCACGTGCAGGTCAGAAGACAGAACCTCCATGTGCAGGTCAGAAGACGGAACCTCCACATGGAGGTCAGAAGACGGAACCTCCAAGTGCAGGTCAGAAGACAGAAACTCCACATGCAAGTCAGAATACGGAACCTCCAGGTACAGGCCAGAAGACGGAACCTCCACGTGCAGGTCAGAAGACGGAACCTCCTGGTGCAGGTCAGAAGACAGAACCACCACGTGCAGGTCACAAGACGGAACCTCCACGTGCAGTTCAGAAGACAAATTATGAAAATTCACTACTGGCACTACTGGCTCGACAATCAAACAAGTAATTCCAGCACGGTAAATATCCAACAGGTTTCCTGTATATATAATTGTCTTGAAATTGAGACAATGGAATCTTATTTGTTAAAGGAGTAAAGCATTACTCAAGTCAACTGAAATATTCACTGATATAGTCCGCTATAGATAGGGCTCATTCTAAATGAAATCACGGATTTCTTTTTTCATGAGAGAGTTGATACTTACATCCCTAACACGCTTTGATATTCCCAAATATCGACTTTCACTCAATAATCACTCAGATTAAAAAAAAAGCTATGTGCCCCCTATTGGGCAGGTAGTAAGATGACAGTCCGGCGGATGCCAGCCCCAACCTCCATGCATGCGCAGACTAGTACTTCCTCTGACTAATTTATTGGCTGACACTATGCAACTTTAAGAAAGTCTGAAGACTGAGCCTCTGTGGGGCGGAGAGGCCGGATCCGTGTTAGGGAGGTAAGTATCAACTCTCTCGTGAAAAAAGAAATCTGTGATTTCATTTATTTCACTTCAAGAGTATACTTACCTCCCTAACACTCTTTGATATTGCCAGAATTCGACAGAGAATTTAGCGGGAGGGAGGCGAGTTCAAAAGACCAGCTCTTCCCTATGCGCTTTTCTGCGTTTAAGGCACTTAAACTTCTGAGATTGTGTGAAAACACAACCAGGGATAGAGTTGAACATCGGATAATACAACCGCCCCCTTTCAACCCCCACCCCCCCCCACCCCACCCCCTTTTCTTGGGAGGAAGACAGAATGACCTCAATGTCCCATACACTCTTTACGTACAAGTGCCATGTACTACAGGACATTAAACGAAAAGGCTTCATTTTCATATACTCTCAGGAATGACCCACATAAAAAACGTACCATCACCATATTAATAATGAAGGGTCATGTGACAACACAATCAACAATGAACAACGCACAAACAAGACTGACCTTGTTAAGTTGGCTGCTGTCATCATCTTCCCAATGGTGAAGGCTGATGCAGTCCAAGTAAGTGGTTGTTACCATTGATAAATTGTGAAATATATAAAAAATGAGAGAACCTCATCAAAATATGTACACCTAAATTATCTTTTCAAAATTGATAATGCGAGAGGATTCGAGGTGTCACGGAGGTAATGGTCGGTAAAACTTGACTCAGAGTGCCACTGGGCTACTGACATGTCATCCACAGAGACCCCATTAAACACGGCAGTAGAAGCCACTACTCCGCGAACACTGTGAGCCTTAGCTAAGTCAACTTGTTTACCTTTGGCGTAGTTATGACAAAATTGAATACATTCTACAATCCACCTGGAAATGGTGTCCTAGACGCCCTGCCATGGGGTTCAATATATGACAACCATAACGCCATTGTGTCCATCCGCCATTCCTGAATACATTGTTTGTACCGGTTTAATGCTCAGACTGGACACCATGCTTTTGAACTAGGATCATATCTAGTCAAAGCAGGTAAAAATATGGGTTGACCAGGATATTTCAAAAACTGTTTTTTTGCCATGAAATTTATCCTAGGTAGAAGCTTAAGGCCTTCCCCTGTAACCGCATAACGGTCTGCCTCGGCTGACAAGGCATGAATTTCACTCCTCCGCCTTGCCGAGATTGCAGCAATTAAAAATAGTTTTAAGTGTCGACATTTTCATAGAAATGGACCCAAGTGGTTCAAATGGCTTCTCAGCTAGTACCTGAAGCACTAGAGATAAACTCCAAGACAGAATCACTGGGGGATTCCTTGGTCTTAGATTGCCCATGCCTTTAATTAAAGTATTTAATGTACTTACTTCATCACTTCCCCTATTAGCCAAGCATGGAATAACTGTCATTAAACCTGACTTATAGCCAGCAATAGAGTTAGGCTTGAGTCTATAGGCATCATACAGGTGAGAGGAAATCAGCTACTACCGGAATAGATGAATCCATTGGATTAATACATCTTTTTGAGCACCATTCAGCAAATCTGTCGATTTTATAATTATATGCTCTGGAGGTTGATCCCCTTCTGGCTTTTGAACATAGCTGCTTGCTCAGAAAAGCCCTCCTTAATTCTAGATTCCTTGACAACATCCACACAGTCATTTTGAACATTGACAGATTGTTGTGAAGGGCCTTGGCCTGAAAGATAATATTGTCCACCAGAAGGTTCAGCAGATCCGTATACCATGATCGGTGTGGCCAATTTTGGGCGATCAGAAGCACTTGCCACTCCTCCCGTCTGGTTTTCTGAAGAATTTTTGTTATCAGGATTCCTGGCACCCAGCTGATAGCTAACGCATCTGTTGCGATATCGCTCGGATCTGGAATCGGAGAGATGTACGCCGTCATCTTCGCATTCTTCTCCGTTGCGAATAAATCGGTTGGGTTTTCCCCAGTGGTTGAACAGACGATCCGCCACACATTGATTTAGTTGCCATTCCGTAGGTAAAACACAATGAGTCTGCTAGCAGATTTAACCTTCCCGGAATATGAACTGCTTTCAAGGTGATCCTGTGATCCAGGCACCAGCAAAGCAGTTTCAATGTCATCATACAGAGACTGGGCGACTTCGTTTATGTAAGTCACTACTGTTTAGTTGTCTGATCGAACTAGAACAATCTCTATGAAATGTTCCAGGCCCAGGATTACTGCTCGCAATTCCAGTAGATTGATATGTTCTTGTGACTGATCCAGATTCCAAAGCCCTGACACTGTGGCTTCTTCCAGGCAAGCTCCCCACCCCTCCATCGATGCATCTGTATACATCGTTAACTGAGGGTGGGGAGGGGTTAGCATCACCCTAGCCAGGAGATTCTCTGTCTTCATCCAACACTGAAGGTGGTGAATAAGAGGCTCCAACACTGACACGTTCGAGTCCAGTGTACCTATAGTCTGGGTCCATTGAGTCATGAGAGATAACTGAATAGGCCACGTGCGTAAGGCCGCCTGAGGAATGACTGGTTCCAGAGAAACCATCAACCCCAGCATTCTCAAGTAAACCCGTGCCAGGACATGATGACTGTTGCACACTGACTGTATTAATGAGATGAGTACCCGTAGGGCTGCGCGATATACCGATACCATATTTAAAACCGATATCCCGCACTGACGGTTTCATAACCGATTATATAAAATAAATATCGAAAAACCGGATATGAACATATTTTCGGTTTTTCGTATCAGGATGGTTAAAAATAAAAGTTACTAACGAGCATGAAAAGCGTAATGAATAATAATTGCCAGACTTTCCATTAAGCTATGTTCGGGGCAACTAATAATTGAACGTGGCCCCAATTGCGCATATTGTGTACCTCCATGTAACTCGCTGTACGCCGAGAGAAATCAAGCAGCGAATTAATTAAATAAATATCCACTCGTCTTTTCTCTGATAGTCTCAGATAAATTTGCAATATAAAACACAATACTAACGCGGGAATTTGTCATTGAAATTTGTATCGGGGAAAACAGTTCTAAACAACGGCATCCATTTTATTTACGTCACTGGCTAATTAACATAATGCAAAGTCGTCCCAACTCTAAATCACCCGAGTGCATAAAAATCTCACCAATAAATATAATGCTGAATACAGTTTGCTGATTAGGATATAATTTTAAATACAATTATTACTCAAGCCGTTTTTAAAACGTTATCTTCTATACACAATATCATATTAACGTATGAAATTCGTGTTCGCAATATTACAGTTAATATTTTTTTCAAGGCATGATTTCGTCCTCGGCCCGAATTGGAAATGAAAGAAGAAAGGGAGATAATTACATCATAATTAATTACAATCACGTGATTAGGCTACGTCTTTTCGCAACGTGTTTTACTGATTTATGATTAATTTTGACAAAATAAACGATGTTTATTTAACTGTGCTTAATATTTAGGCGGTCTAATTAATAATTTCACTCCTGCGGTGATGGATATTATAAGGCATATTAAGCTTTAAAGGCGTAAAACGTTACGACTGTATCAGGGCGTGAAAATACATTCTGTTTTCGTGCTATTTTTTTATCATTTTAATTTTTTGTTTCATGTCCATAAAACCGATATTCGGTTAAAACCGATATGAAAAGTCATATCGAAACCGATATGGCTGTAAGCCAAACCGTGCAGCCCTAAGTACCCGTACCCTCTCCTGAGTGGGATAAACATATCCTATCTCTACATCGAAGAACATTCCCAGGTAAACAAATATCTGGGATGGAGTTAGCTCTGATTTTGGAACGTTGATTATCCAGCCTAAGTCTGTGAGAGTTTTCAAAACTATCTCCAGATTTGCTGATAGACTTTCCTGATTGTGTACTTTTAATAGCCAGTCGTCTATGTACGTGTGGATTGCTATGCTTCTCCTGCGGAGGTATGCTGTTATTGCAAGAACCACCCTGGCGAAGACCCGAGGAGCCGTCGAAATTCCAAAGGGTAAAACCCTGAATTCCCACTGTCTGCCCTGGAATGCGAACTTCAGGAACCGACGAAAACTCCTTGCTATTGGAATGTGGAAATAAGCATCCTTCAGGTCTATTGATGCCGTCCACATTCCCTTCCCCAACCCTGCCAACACCGTTTTCACTGTCTCCATTTTGAAACTGGGTGTGTCTATGAACTTGTTCAATGGCTTGAGGTTGAGAATTGGTCTCCACCCTCCAGTGCTCTTTGTCACTAGGAACATGGTTGAATAGAAGACCGAGCACTTTTGTGCTGGTTGAATTGCTCCTTTTAGTATGAGGGAATTTATTTCCTACTCTATACACAACCGTTGATCTGGATCTCTTGGATTTTGAGTCCAGATAGGCAGCCGCGATGGCGGGCCTGTTGTCCAATCGGAATGATACCCGACTGAAAGCCATCGCAAGACTAAACGGTCCTAAGTTAACCATTCCCACTCTTGCTTGTGGTGTGCCAACCGGCCTCCCACTTGACCACCTAGGGAGAGAGGTGGCCATAAGTAACGCAAGAGTAGCACTGTCTCCTGGTCCAGAAGCACTGGAGTGGTTCTTACCATGGTAACCGACCCTTCAGGTACGATTACATGACCAGATCCTCACACGCACAGAGGTATGCGGGCGGCTGCCTGGCTGGCTGTGCTAGAGGAGCCTGCGCCCCCACCCCCACTCGCTGCTGGACGAAGCGCATGCGGCCGTGGCCGGCGCTGCGCTGGTGGCTGGCCTATGACCTGGCAACCGCCACCTCGAGCCTGCAAGGGATGATATGCAGGGGGAGCTACGCGAACTTTAAATTGCTCTCGCAACGCCCTCTGGTTATTGTCCAGGGTGACCATCTCCTGGAGGTGCTTACATCCCTCACCTCCAAAAAGACCAGGACCTGTCATAGGTGTATGCAGCAGCCTATTATACAGGTCCTGGGATGGGCAGAAGATGTCTAAGGCAAACGTGCGCCGCGCCCGGACACTCCTGAGCCAGGTTAATTCCATCCTGGACTGTTACTGGACTAGGCTGGCACGATGCGGATGCTGTTACTAACCCCTGTAACAGCTGGGAGACATGCGAAAGCGCTGCAATAGACGCTCTCGAACTCTCCTCCGCATCGCGCAACGCGGTATTTGCCGAATGCAAAACGTTCGAGCACAGCGCTCCCGTGTCAGACCGCGAGCCTGGCCACGTATCCTCGCCTAGCGCAGCACGATCGTCCGCGCTTGGCTTAGGCACCACACCATACCTCTGATACTCCTCAGGTACGATGCGACATCATTTCGCCACCTCGTGAGGGGCCTTCGTGAGACGTCCATGTGCCTTGATGGATGCCTCTGCCACTGTAAACATATCTACAATATGTTCCGCCAGCGGCAGAGATAGCATAACGGCAGTAGTCGGCTTACCTTCCAGCCACAGGCGCTGGTCCCCTTGGCTGGACGACTGTTCCACAGCAAGACCTGGCCTGACATTTATTAGCCAATGACAGGCGTCAGACATAGACATGTCTTCCTCTGTGGCTACCTGCGAATGCTCGACAAGGCGCGGGCCTTTATCATCCTCGTGAGCAATCGCAGGCGTGTACGTGGCTGGAGGAACTGATACTCCTGGCAAGCCTGAGAAAGCATGCGGGCCTGAAAGAACAGGCATGCTAAACTGACTGGCTCGACCAGGAGCAGGCGCCGTGGTATTGGGTGGCGAAAGTTTTGCCACACCACGGCCCTGGCCAAAACCTGCTACACCATCAGCAAGCCGAGGTATGTGGTAATGCTGGCCATCAGATCCAGCCCGGGCTACCTTCTGCGCCGTGAATGCTACTCCTGCGTGAGTAGTTCCATGAATAATGTCGTCCGTGCTCCCCGCAACGGGTGCACGTACGTCAATGTCCATGGCGCCAGAAGGAGAACCCAGCAGATAATCCTCTTCTTCCTGGCCAGAAAGATTAGACTCCAGGTCAGCGAAGAATGCTAACCCGGACTGGCCAGTAAAAGTAACATAGGAGGAAGTGGTTCCTATAGTGTGCGGATAATCTTGGCCTGATAAGCAGGCACAAGGTTCCAGCGACACCTGTCCATGAACAACCGGCGCGGCAAGCCTGCTGCCAGTGTCCTCATAGTGGACTGCCCCCCTCTAATGGGGCCACCTCTGAATCTTGGACGAATACTGGTAAGTCCCTACAGAGTACCGATTCAGAGGTGGAGATTATCTGCTCCGGAGCAGGGGAAGACGACAATAAAGGATTTGGTCCAGGAAGCATGCCACGGAGCAACTCTGGTACCAAGTCCTTTATTGTCCTCTTCATCTCTCCCATCATCTCAAGACGGAAGGCCTCCATATGCATGGTGGATGAGGCCTTCCTCTTACCCTTCTTACCAAGAACCTCTTTCCTCGCTCTTCTCTCCTCCTCCTCCTCAATCACCCTCTCCTTGGTCTGTAATGATAAAAGCTCAGACATTAGCTCCCCCCCCCTCAAACTGTTTAAAGATGTCACCGTTAAGCAATAGTCCACAAGGACTGCAATGGAAGCATAAATGTAGGGCGAAACATTCTTTCAAAAAACTTCCACAAGAAGGGCAACCAGGCTTCTGAAAACGGCCAGACGACGAAGACAATGAGCATTTTAGTTAATGAATTAGTAACTCAAAACCAAAATAAGAGAGAGAGGGAAGGTGGCCATAAAGACCACTAACTAATAAGTAAACCAGCGTTGGACAAAACTTTATAATAGTTAGTAAGGTGCAAGGCTTAGAATACCCGCGTCTTTAGCATAGACAAACCATCTGATCTGATGCACTGGAAGCTCCACTAAACTCTATGACCTCTTAATTCTCTCCACCATTAAGGGAAGGAAGTGGACCAAGAGGGCAAAGTGAGAAGACCTTACGAGGCCTCCAACTCACTGGGCATAGATTTTGTATTAGATCATTCTAACATTGTTAGTAGGAAATGGAACCTTGGTGGAGAGAAAAACAAACCCTCTGATGATGTGCTGTCCTTTTCAATCATAGATCGATACCTGTGGACACAAACACAGAGAGATTAGTATTTCATAGCGCCATATAGAAATAAACCAGTTTTATGGACGCTTATCACGTCTAATCGTGAGTCCCGGAAACACATTACATCGGAACTAAAACGCGAAATTAGACAAATATGTATTAGAAATCACCTGATCACTTGGTCCTGGGCCCTCCTCTGGCGACTTCCCATGCTCAGACATGATTTTCAGATGATTAAATAGTTCAGAAAGTGAT
>JAVVLW010004144.1:0-66000 GCA_034401795.1 Chaetoderma sp. LZ-2023a | reverse complement strand
TAGAAACAGCAGAAAACTATACTAAAAAGTATGCATGTGACTCTTTCGCCAATAAATTGGAAAAGAGGAAGTCCTAGTCTGCGCATGAGCAGAGGGTGGGGCTGGCATCCGCTGGACTGTCATCTGACTACCTGCCCAATAGATGCACCTAACTTTTTTAATCTGAGTGTTTATTGAGTGAAAGTTGATATTTGAGAATATCAGAGTGTTCTAGGGAGGTAAGTATACTCTTGAAGTGAAATTGCCCATTCACTGTTATTTTCCGTAATTCTATCAATATTCTGTAGTACATACCTAATGGCCTGTCCTTAGCATCAGATGTAACAATATTCTGTAGTACATACCTAATGGCCTGTCATTAGTGTAAGATGTAACAATATTCTGTGGTACATACCTAATGGCCTGTCCTCAGCATCAGATGTAACAATATTCTGTAGTACATACCTAATGGCCTGTCCTTAGCATCAGATGTAACAATATTCTGTGGTACATGCCTAATGGCCTGTCCTTAGCATCAGATGTAACAATATTCTGTAGTACATACCTAATGGCCTGTCCTTAGCATCAGATGTAACAATATTCTGTAGTACATACCTAATGGCCTGTCCTTAGCATCAGATGTAACAATATTCTGTAGTACATATCTAATGGCCTGTCCTTAGCATCAGATGTAACAATATTCTGTAGTACATACCTAATGGCCTGTCCTTAGCATCAGATGTAACAATATTCTGTAGTACATACCTAATGGCCTGTCCTTAGCATCAGATGTAACAATATTCTGTAGTACATATCTAATGGCCTGTCATTAGTGTCAGATGTAACAGTATTCTGTGGTACATACCTAATGGCCTGTCCTTAGCATCAGATGTAACAATATTCTGTAGTACATACCTAATGGCCCGTCCTTAGCATCAGATGTAACAATATTCTGTAGTACATACCTAATGGCCTGTCCTTAGCATCAGATGTAACAATATTCTGTAGTACATATCTAATGGCCTGTCCTTAGCATCAGATGTAACAATATTCTGTAGTACATACCTAATGGCCTGTCCTTAGCATCAGATATAACAATATTCTGTAGTACATATCTAATGGCCTGTCCTTAGCATCAGATGTAACAATATTCTGTAGTACATATCTAATGGCCTGTCCTTAGCATCAGATATAACAATATTCTGTAGTACATACCTAATGGCCTGTCCTTAGCATCAGATGTAACAATATTCTGTAGTACATATCTAATGGCCTGTCCTTAGCATCAGATGTAACAATATTCTGTAGTACATACCTAATGGCCTGTCCTTAGCATCAGATGTAACAATATTCTGTAGTACATACCTAATGGCCTGTCCTTAGCATCAGATGTAACAATATTCTGTAGTACATATCTAATGGCCTGTCCTTAGCATCAGATGTAACAATATTCTGTAGTACATATCTAATGGCCTGTCCTTAGCATCAGATGTAACAATATTCTGTAGTACATACCTAATGGCCTGTCCTTAGCATCAGATGTAACAATATTCTGTAGTACATATCTAATGGCCTGTCCTTAGCATCAGATGTAACAATATTCTGTAGTACACATCTAATGGCCTGTCCTTAGCATCAGATGTAACAATATTCCGTGGTACATACCTAATGGCCTGTCCTTAGCGTCAGATGTAACACTATTCTATGGGACATATCTAAATGGCCTGTCTTTAATAATACGTCTCTCATTCCTGCCCATTCCCTGTTATTTTCAGTAATTCTATCAGTATTCTATGGTACATACCTAATGGCCTGTCTTTAGCATCAGAAGTAAACCTGCAGATAATGCTATCATCAGCGGTAGACCACATCTTAAACTGAAACAAGAAGAAGTCGTTTCTGTGACAACTAGGTCAGACAAAATGGCCACTAGACAAATCAACTAATGGGGTTATATAACAGTCTGGAAAAATTTGTTTCAGTTATTGCGTCCCTACATGTTAGTGAGGCTACGTGAGTTTCACACCATTTAACAGAACTTTAGAAAAAAAGGTACTTAGAAAAATATTATAAATATAACAAATGTCTGTCGACCAAATCGAACAATCATGTAGTCAGTTAACCCTTTCATCAATGAATTCCCCAATTTTAATTTAACCCTTCCCACACTGATGTCAAATTTTTAAACTTTCAAATTAAATTAAAAGATGAACTGTTGTACATTTTTCAACAAATTTGTTGAAAAATGTACACCAGATTCTTTGCTATTGACACAGTAAAATATAGACTATTGACATCAGAGTGGTAAGGGTTAAAGACAATGATACAAGAAAGCTATTGAATAATCTGAAATTAATATGACTGACAGGTGTGGACAGCTCCCAGTCATATTAACTTCAAAATATTCAACAGTATATGTGATACATGGGAAAGAATTCTTTTTCCGGGATTCGTTGGAGAAAAGGTAAAAGAAGGTTTACAGGAAGATGAATGAATAAATGAATGAATGTATCTATGATGGATGGTCGCCATCGCATAAGCTTACTCAGCATAATTTCTTAACCAAATTAAAATATTAATGCACTAAATGAAAAGCCACCTCGATATTTCATGTTGAAATGTGGTTATTAGTCACACCGCACAGACTATGGTAAACCCACACACACACACACCCAGAGCCCATATCCGGCATGATCTTCAGCACATATAGGCGGGAGACTGGCTTTGGTGTCAAGACGGCCACTGTACATTTGGGGATCTAAAGTCAAGATTTCACTGAATGTGGCGGCGTGTGAGATTTGAAATTCTACCAATATGGATGATATTTAAATTGAAATTCTAAGACTCTCAATATTGACAATGGATTCTATTAAAATAAGATGAGGCAATCTCAAAATGAACACACAATGTATTTTAACAGTTGCCAGAGCAAATAAAAAATCTTTTTCCAGCACAGCAACTTTGTAGCGAATCCATGTACAGATGGACTTTCTTGAAATACGATCACAAGGGGGTTGTTTTCAGGACATGTGCACTGTGCAGATAACAGAGTTATGATAAGGAATTGAAAATGCATACATACATACATGTAGATGGATGAGGCCTTATTGTTGTCCATGGTCAGGAGACAATAACAAGAATGCATAGATGGACAGGGCCTTATTCTTGCATTGTCCATGGTCAGGAGACAATAATAAGCATACATAGATGGATGGGACCTTATTCTTGCATTGTTCATCGTCAGGAGACAACAATAAGCATACATAGATGGACGGGACATTATTCTTGCATTGTCGATCGTCACCAGACAATAATAAGCATACATAGATGGATGGGACCTTATTCTTGCATTTCTCATGGTCAGGGGACAATAATAAGCATGCATATATGGACAGGGCCTTATTCTTGCATTGTCCATGGTCAGGAGACAATAATAATCATACATAGATGGACGGGACATTATTCTTGCATTGTCCATCGTCACCAGACAATAATAAGCATACATAGATGGACGGGACCTTATTCTTGCATTGTCCATGGTCAGGGGACAATAACAAGCATACATACAGTAGATGGACAGGACCTTATTCTTGCATTGTCCATCGTCACCAGACAATAATAAGCATACATAGATGGATGGGGGACTTATCCATGCATTGTCCATGGACACAAGACAATAATAAGCATGCGTAGATGGACAGGACATTTTTCTTCGATTGACTATCGCCAGGAGACAAAAATAAGTATTCCTGAATTAGCCGTCCAATTGTCAAACCTAATCAAGAAAATCCAAATACTTACTTATTGAATGTCAATTTGCAGGCCACAAATTATTATTTTTGATAATTTACTACCAGAATGACTGGCTTGATTATCGAGCCAGGCAATTGAGCCAGGCATTCCAGTAGTAAATTTTCAACTAGATAAGACAGCATCCCATGTGTCGAGCCCTTTAGTTTTATCACACATCATGTGTGCCAGTGTCACAAAATAAGGATTTCTTCAAATAGTCTAACCCCTTGATGAATCAAATATTTGTAGAAAACTCTAACATTCTTCAAATTCATAGTCCACAACAAACTATGTTCAAACCCTGTAAAAATATGGAAACAATTTGACAATCATTTTTATTATGATGGAGTTTTATTGAGTGGATACGTACTTGATGAATTAAATGTCCATTGAAAAACTTTAAAGCGATGCCAATCTCAAATGTTGTATTGCACTGATAGAATATGGTTTATAGATTCCATATGATTCATATCCTGTCACATTCCCCGATCTGTATTGCAATTATCTGTTTTGTAATATCGAGTAAATGTTGAACAGTGATCGACACCATTTTGTCTCCTCAAGCTATTGTGTGTGATGTCATGTAAGCTCCAATGCATCACATTCTTTATTATATAATGCTCATCCCATTGAATATTTTGAAACTAATTTGACTGGAAGTTGTTGCTGCCTATGGCAGCAACAACTTCCAATCAAATTGGTTTCGAAATATTCAACAGCTTTACCTGTAGGATTGCTTTTATACCACATTGCCAAACTACAGCGGGAGCCTCTATGACCGAGCGTATATACTGATGCAGCCACACTAGGGTTTTTCTGATTGGTTGAAAAGTAAATCATGACAGCCATCATATGGTGTAGAAATGTACCAACATTTAACTACTAAATCCTGAATGTCCTTCCTTAGCGGCGCAATACAAAGCTTAAAATTACCTGGATAGGTTATGATCGGCGTGTTAGATCACCTGAACTAAACGAAATCTAGGATTTCTTTTTTCACGAGAGAGTTGATACTTACCTCCCTAATACTTTTGATATTGCTAAATATCGGCTTTCACTCAATAAAACACTCAGATTAAAAACAGTTAGGTGCCCCTACTGGGCAGGGAGTCAGAGGTAGTCCGGCGGATGCTCGCCCCACCACCGCGCATGCGCCGACTACTACTTCCTCTGGCTCATTTATTGGCTAACACATGCAACTACCAAGAGCCTGAAGACCGAGCCTCTGTGGGGCGGAGAGGCCGGGTCAGTATCTAGGGAGGTAAGTATCAACTCTCTCGTGAAAAAAGAAATCCTAGATTTCGTTTATTTCACATCAAGAGTATACTTACCTCCCTAATACTTTTGATATTGCCAGAATTCGAAAGTGAATCTGGCGGGAGGGAGGCGAGGTCAAAAGACCAGCTCTTCCCTATACGCTTTCAAGCGTTTAAGGCACTTATGACGTCTGAAACTGTGTGAAAACACAGTCAGGATTTGATAAACCATCGGATAACACAACCGATGCCTGAGAGATGACCGATTTGTCATATGCGCTCCCCCCCCTCCCTTGGGAGGAAGATTAAATGACCTCAATGTCCTACACGCTCTCTTCGTACTAGTGCTAAGTACTATAGGACAGAGACGAAAAGGCTCCATTTTCGTATACTCTCTATAAAGAACCACAACCCACATAAACCATCACCATATTAATAACACTGGGTAACGTGACAATACAAACAATGAACAACACATGAACAAGACTGACCTTGTTGTCCTAGGAAGCTGTCATCATGAATCCAGTAGAGAAGGATGATACAGTCCCGACAAGTGGTTGTCACCGTCGCTGAATGGCGAAGTATATAAGCAATGCGGAGGCACTCTTCACAAACATAAAGCGGTTATTGTTTCAAAATCGACAAGGCGAGAGGGTTAGAGGTGTCACGGAGGTAATGGTCTGTAAAACTAGACTCACAGTGCCACTGAGCCACTGACATAATATCATCCACAGGGACCCCATTAAAAAGGGCAGTGGATGTCACGACACCGCGGACACTGTGAGCCTTGGCCACGTCAACCTGTCGCCCGGTGGCGGATTTGTGACAAAATTGAATACATTCCACAATCCACCTAGAAATGGTGTCCTTAGACGCCCTACCATGGGGTTCAATATATGACAACCATAACGCTGACTGGTCGGTACGCCACTCCGAAGTACGCTGTTTGTACCGGAGCAGCGCCCGTACGGGGCACCATACTTTAGAATTAGGATCATATCTAGTTAAAGATGGCAAAAAAATAGGTTGACCTGGATATTTCAATGACTGATTTTTAGACAAGAAATTAATCCTAGGTAGAAGCTTAAGGCCTTCCCCTGTAACCACAAAACGGTCAACCTCGGCTGATAAGGCGTGAATTTCACTCCTACGCCTTGCCGAGGCCGCAGCAATTAAAAATACAGTTTTAAGAGTTAACATTTTCATAGAAATGGAACTAAGTGGTTCAAAAGGCTTATCACCTAGTACCTGGAGCACCAGTGATAAACTCCAAGACGGAATCAGTGGAGGATTCCTTGGTCTTAGATTGCCCATGCCTTTAATTAATACATTTAATGTACTTACTTCATCACTCCCCCTATTAGCCAAGCAAGGAATAACAGTCATTAAAGCTGACTTATAACCAGCAATAGAGTTAGGCTTGAGGCTATAGGCATCATATAGGTGACAGAGGAAATCAGCCACTACCTGAATAGATGATTCCATTGGATCAATACATCTTTTTGAGCACCATTCTGCAAATCTGTTGATTTTATAATTATATGCTCTGGAGGTTGACCCCCTCCTGGCTTTGGCCATAAACATGGCCGCTTGCTCAGAAAAGCCCTCCTTAATTCTAGATTCCTTGACAACATCCACGCAGTCAATCGGAACATTGACGGATTGTCGTGAAGGGCCTTGCCCTGGAAGATAAGGTTGTCCATCAGAGGCAGCGGAACCGGATTGCAGACCAGAAGGTCCAGCAGATCCGTATACCACGATCGGCTTGGCCAATCCGGGGCGATCAGAAGCACTTGGCACTCCTGCTGCCTGATTTTCTGAAGCACCTTTGGAATCAGGATTGCTGGGGGGAATGCGTATGCATACATTCCCTCCCAGCTGATAGCTAACGCATCTGTTGCGAAAGCGCTTGGGTCTGGAATCGGAGAGACGTACGTCGTCATCTTCGCATTCTTCTTCATCGCGAACAAATCTATGTTGGGTTTCCCCCAATGGTCGAACAGACGATCCGCCACACATTGATTTAGTTGCCATTCCGTGGGTAAAACACTCATCCTTCGGCTCAATGAGTCTGCTAGCAGATTTAACCTCCCCGGAATATGAACTGCTTTCAAGGTGATCCCATGATCCAGGCACCAACAAAGCAGTCCCCATGTCATCATACAGAGACTGGGCGACTTCGTTCCGCCCTGGCGGTTTATGTAAGTCACTACTGTTGAGTTGTCTGAACGAATTAGAACAATCTTGCCCTGAACTTTCTGTAAGAAATGTTCCAGGCCCAGGACTACTGCTCTTAGCTCTAGTAGATTGATATGTTCCTTGGACTGATCCAGATCCCAAAGCCCTGATACTGTGGACTCTTCCAGACAAGCTCCCCACCCCTCCATCGATGCATCTGTATACACAGTCACCTGAGGGTGGGGAGGGGTTAGCAAAACCCCCAGCAAGAGATTCTCTGTATTCAACCACCATTGCAGGTGGTGAATCAGAGGCGCCAACACCGACACGTTCGAGTCCAGCGAACCTGAACTCTGGGTCCACTGTGTCATGAGAAACAACTGGATCGGACGCCTGCGCAAGGCGGCCTGTGGAATGACTGGTTCCAAAGAAACCATCAAGCCCAGCATTCTCAAGTAAACCCGTGCCAGGACATGACGACTGTCGCACACCGACTGAATTACCGAGATGAGTACTTGAACCCTCTCCTGAGTGGGGTACACATACCCCGTCTCCAGATCGAAGAACATGCCCAGGTAAACAAACTTCTGGGATGGAGTTAGCTCTGATTTCGGGAAATTGATCATCCAGCCCAAGTCCGAGAGAGTTTTCAAAACAATCTCCAGATTGGCTGACAACGATTCCCGGGTGTGTGCTTTCAATAGCCAGTCGTCTATGTACGTGTGGACTGCTATGCTTCTCCTGCGGAGGTATGCAGTGATCGCGAGAACCACACGGGTGAAGACCCGAGGAGCCGTGGAAATTCCGAAGGGTAACACCCTGAATTCCCACCGCCGGCCCTGAAATGCAAATCTCAGGAAGCGACGGAAACTCCTCTCTATGGGAATGTGGAAATAAGCATCCTTCAAATCTATCGACGCTGTCCACATCCCTCGCTCTAACCCCGCCAACACCGAGCGCACAGTCTCCATCTTGAAACTGGGTGTCTCGATGAACTTGTTCAACGGCTTGAGGTTGAGAATCGGCCTCCACCCTCCGGTGTTTTTTGTTACTAAGAACAGGGTTGAATAGAAGCCCGGGCACCTCTGTGCCGGCTGAATGGCTTCTTTTAGTATGAGGGAATTTATTTCCTCCTCTATACACAACCTCTGATCCGGATCCCGTGGAATGGGAGTCCAGATCGGCGCGAGAGACAGTCGCGATGGCGGGCCTGTCACCCAGTCGGGACGATACCCGACCGAAAGCCATCGCAAGACTAAACGGTCCTGAGTCAACCGCTTCCACTCTGGCAAGCGGGCGGCCAAACGGCCGCCCACCGGTCCACCTAGGGATAGAGGTGGACATAAGGAGGGCCAGAGTGGCACTGTTCTCTCGGCCTGAAACACCGGAGTGGTTCCCACCGCGGTAACCAGGCCATCAGGCCCGATTACCGCGACCAGATCCCCGCGCGCCCCGCCCAGCGCCGCGCGCACCACGGTGCGCGGGCTGCTGTCTGGCTGGGTGCGGCTGGGGAGCCTGCGCCCCCCTCACTGCTGGCCGAATCGCCCGTGGCCTAGGCCTACGTTGCGACGGTGGCTGGCCCCTGACCTGGCCAGCACCACCTCGAGCCTGCAGAGGACGATACGCAGGGGGTGCCGCGCGAACACGCTCCCGCCGGAGCACCTCAAATTGTTCCCGCAGCGCCCTCTGGTTATTAACCAGAGTGACCGTCTCCTGGAGGTGCCTGCATCCCTCACCTCCAAAGAGACCAGGACCTGTCATAGGCGTCCGCAGCAGCCTATTATACAGGTCCTGGGACGGGCACAGATTGTCAAGCGCAAACGTGCGCCTCGCCCGGACACTTCTGGTTACCGCCCGCGTCAAACAGTCCAAAGCCAGGTTGATACCATCCTGAATGGCTCTCTGGACTGTCACCGGGCTAGGTTGGCGTGATGCGGAAGCCGCTACCACCCCTTGTAGCAGCTGGGAAACGTGGGATAGAGCGGCAATCGACGCTCTCCCACTCTCCTCCGCATCCCGCAGCGCGGCATTTGCCGAACGCAACGCGTTCGAGCACAAGACTCCCGTGTCAGAACGGGAGCCCGGCCGCGCATCTTCGCCCAAAGCCGCGCGATCATCAACGCTCGGCTTTGGCACCACACCGTACCGCTGGTAATCCAGGGGCACGATGCGGCACCGCTTCGCCACCTCGCGAGGGGCCTTCGCGAGACGTCCATTCACCTTAATGGACGCCTCTGCCGCTTCGAACATGTCCACGACATGCTCAGCAAGCGGCAGAGATGGCATAGCGGTAGCCGCCGGCCTACCAGCTAACCACGGCCGATGGTCACGCTGGCTAGCCGGCAGCTCCACGGGTAGATCTGGCCGAACACTTACCAGCCACTGGCAAGCGTCCGACCAATCCTCCTCCGTGGCTAACTGCGAGCGCTCTACTAGACGAGGGCCTTCGTCTTCCTCCAGAGCACTCGCAGTTGATGTCGACGGCGGGTAAGCTGATACCCCTGGCAAGCCTGGAAAAGCATGCGGGCCCGAGAGAGCAGGCATGCTAAAATCCGCGGCTTGACCAGGAGCAGGCGCCGTGGCAGAGCGCGGGGTAAACACCGCTCTACCACGGGTCTGACCAGCACCAGCCATACCATCGGCAAGCCGAGGTATGCGGTATCCGTGGTCAACAGCACCGCCCGGGGACACCCTCTGGACCGTGAAATCTACTCCTGCGTGAGTAGAACCATGGAACACGTCGCCTGCATTCCCCGCGAGGGGTGCACAGACGTCGTATTCCATGGCCACGTCCTCAGAAGGCGACCCCAGCAGGAGATCCTCTTCTTCCTGGCCAGAAAGATTAGACTCCGGGTCAGCAAAGAGAGCTAACCCGGACTGGCCAGGAAAGGTGCCATAGGAGGGTTTGGCACCTTCGGCGCGCGGATACCCGGGGTCTGATGAGCAGACCGCGGGTCCCAGCAACAACCGTTGTCCACGGCCCCTCGGCGCGGCGCCATGCCTGCTGCCAGGGCCTTGGACTGCCCCCAACAAAGGGGCCACCTCTGAATCCACAACCGGACCGGACCTAAAGAGACCGGATTCAGAGGCGGGGATCACCTGCTCGTAAGCAGATGCCGAGGACAACAAAGGAGCTGGCCCAGGGAGCATGCCACGAAGCAACTCTGGGACCAGATCCTTTATTGTCCTCTGCATCTCTTGCAACATTTCGGACCTGAAGGCCTCCATATCCACCGCGGATGAGGCCTTCTTCTTACCCTTCTTACACACTTTCTCCTTCTTCTTCCTCTCTTCCTCCATTACCTTCTCCCTTGCCTGCAATGCGAGAAAATCAGACATTAATTCGCCCCCCCACAGCTTACATACGTCGCACTTCAGCAACGGTCCACAGGGACTGCAGCTGAAGCACAAGTGCGGGACGAAGCGGCTTTTAAGAAACCTCCCGCAGGACGGGCAACCAGGTCTCTGAAACAGGACAAAGGACAGGGACAATGAGCAAGATAGTTAAGGTTAGCGAACTCAAAACCAACTAAAAAGAGAGGACAGGATCATCAAGATCAGAAATCAAGAAGAACCAGCCATGGACAAAACGTTAATTGTTAATAAAAAGGCCAAGGCCGATTATGACGTCATCACTCTCGTGACCAAATTAATCGATCCGCAACAAGCACCAAGAGCAAGAACGAATTGTATAAGTAAACGGAACATTTCCGTTGAATTGGCATTTCGAGTACACAACAATCAGATATACAGAGATAACTCCTTCCAATTCTAGCATTGGCAAAAAGGGAAATTATCTCCCCTTTTGTTTACATTATAATTAGATACCTGATCCTTGTATAGACAAACCATCCAACGTGATGAACCGGAGAACTCCACCATAGTACGCCTCTACATTCTCTCCACCTCAGGGGAAGGAATTGGAGCAAGAGGGCAAAGTGAGAAGACCTTTATAACAGGCCTCCAACTCACTGAACATAGATCTTTTGGTTAGATAACCTAACAGTATTAGTAGGAAATGGAACCGTGGTGGAGAGAAAACATATCCTCTTGTGCCGAAAAGTCCATCAAAGCTTCTATGCGATACCTGTGGACAAAACACAAAGAGAAATGAGACATATGAAGCACCATGTTGTAAAAAACCAACATAATCAGGCGCTAATCACGGTAAGCGCGAGTCCCGGAAATACATTAAACCGGGACAAAACACGCTAGCATATCAAAGAATTCACCTGATAAAGCGATCCCGCTCCTTCTAAAGGCGAATCCTCCCTTTCCGACATGCTTCCACCAAAAAATAATCGTCAAACGTGAGCAAAAAACAAGGCAACGCGCAGAAAAGTATGAAAAACACAAAACCGCATGTAACCCTTTGCCAATAAATGAGCAAAGAGGAAGTAGTAGTCGGCGCATGCGCGGTGGTGGGGCGAGCATCCGCCGGACTACCTCTGACTCCCTGCCCAGTAGGGGCACCTAACTGTTTTTAATCTGAGTGTTTTATTGAGTGAAAGCCGATATTTAGCAATATCAAAAGTATTAGGGAGGTAAGTATACTCTTGATGTGAAAAGCTATCAAGAGATGGGATTAGTTATCCTTTAACATTTACTTAACTCTTGGTACACACAGGAAACAGAACATAAATGTCATTTGGTTCGCTATGTCGAGATCCTCCGCTTTGCTATGGGGTCGGCAAAAAGTCTTCTCTTGGTCTGCGAATGGACATTTCTCAAGACTACTGCAGAATCTCGTTTTATTACAGGCTAAAAGTAGGTTCTTCTCACCTGTGATCGCCATTGTTCTACAGACACACCAGAGTTACACAGCACCAGGCATCGCTTTCTAATGGTACAAGCTGCTGTCACACCCACCAGTGTCTTACCAGCACCTGAAACAATAACACATTATTAGCTCAACATCACAATTTAGCACAAATCTGTCAAGTAGTTGACAACATACAGTACAGTTATTATACACAAACTAGAAGGACTGTGTCCCGTGTGTTGAGCCAATGACTTGAAATAAGGGGCATATGGGCATATTTTGACTTCGAAAATGGCACAGAAATATCCATTTCACCACTGTCGTTCATCTGAAAAGATTTTGAAATCTGGTAACAGACATCCTAATTTTTTGTTAATGGCATTGATGCAAAAACACACAAAGTGGTTTACACAAATCAACATGAGACAAATTCAAATATATAAATACGGAATTAATCCTAGAATCTAGAAAATGTGATACATTCATAACAAGTCATCATTTAAGCTTTCACCTCTAACACCAGCCAAAAGAGGCTTGTGCAGTGATCTTGAAAAATATCCATTTACAGACCAAGAGAAGACTATTTAAAAAATTTGCTACTGGAATGACTGCCTCGATAACAGAATCAGACATTTCAGTGATAAGTTTTTTAGGATAATCTTCTCTTCGTCTGCAAATGGACTCTTTCTAAGAGAAAGTTCAAATTTTCTTGAACAAATTTGAGGGTTACACAGTTAATGAGATACTGACCACAAGGCAGGACAATAATCCCAGATCTGGCACGGCCATTGCCAAACATCTTCCTTAAACTCTTCTCCTGGTACGGGCGTAAAACAGTGGATGGCTTTAGATCTATGCTGAAATGTACAAGGACATTTATACAAATCAAAAATAACTCAAGATTTCCTCTCCCCCCCACACCCCTCACACCCTGGTACAGTCGTAAAACTGTAGATCGCTTCAAATCTATACTGACGTGTACAAGAATGGGCAGAAAAAAATCGATGCATCAGTGTGTTATACTGGTAAAATTCACCATTATGCTAATTCACTGTTCCAGAGTATCCATCCATAATCTGACCTGGTATGATGTCATAATCAGCTCAGCGAGTGTATGATGACATCACAATCATTACGTCACAAAGGGTTCCATATAGACCATCATCAAATCAAACAGTATGACACGTTGTATGAATTGTATGTCTTTGTAATTCTTTGATATTTAATAAACATGTTGTTGAATATTTTGAAGCTAATTTGACTGGGCGCTGTTGTTGCCTTAGGCAGCAACAGCACCCAGTCAAATTAGTTTCAAAATATTCAACCGCTTACCTGTGTAATTGAGTCAGGGTGTTCCGAGCGCGATCGATCCCAACACAAGCTAGGTGTGGGTGGAGCTTAGCTAGTGATGGGCGGGGCACCCCTAAGCGCATTCAGAAATTTCAAAAGGCAGCCAGGCAGGCATGCCGCTAGGCATATTGATGCATCGGCTTCATTTGAACAACCCTTGATCCTTATGGCCTAAAGATGCTTCCTGTCAAATATACTTTAAATCGGCCCAGTGGTCCTCCAGAAGGCGTTTAAATTTTCCTATTGCTCTGATATGGGAGTGTTTGGCGGGAAAATGATCCAAGATGAACGCCAAACCATTTATCCGACAGCTTCGAAAATGGCACATTTAAAATCAGAATAACGAAAAACCTATATTCAACCAATTTCGGCTTCAACATCCATCAAATAAAAAAATGCAATATGCACACAAAACACACTACATTTTGATTGGCCCACGGCGGCCATGTTTTTTCCGTATCAACTTCCCTTGAACAAACTTTAATACCCCTTAGTCTCTAATCATATCCTCAAAATTTTGGCCCCATCAGATCAGCGGTTATGGAGTAGGTTTGCGAAAACTAGGTCATCCTAGATGGCCACCAAACTATTGGTCCAATCAAGTTCTTGTAAGCAAACTTGGTTATGTTCTTTCCATAGATAATATTCCATGAGTTTTACATCAATTCCCCAAATGGACTCGGAGATTTTTAGACGTTTCTAAAAATCGGCCAAAATCCAAGATGGCCACCAGCCAAATTGGACGATCGGCCATTATGGCGAGGTGAGCTAAAAAGTTGACGGACAGACAGACGACGGATGGCCGCCACAGCATAAGCTCACTTGGCCATTCTGGCCAGGTGAGCTAAAGAGTTGATGGACAGACAGATGATGGACAGACAATGGACACACACCACAGCATGAGCTCACTTGGCTGACGTGAGCTAACAGCCTAACAAGTAAGCAACATTCTGTTGAATATATTAGGATTAATTTGATTGCATGACATGGTGCTTAAGGCAGCAATGAACTGCAGTGAAATTATTCTCAAATTATTCAACAACTTTCCTGTGGAGGCTGCCTTGAAGGTAATTTCCAGTGACTGGGTTATTACAATATTCTTAAAGGAAATCTCACCATATCTTATATTAACCATTCATGTTATTTACTTTTCAACCAATCAGAAAAAGCCTACCATGTCTGTCTCTGTATATACGTTCAGTCATAGACGTGCCATCTACAGTTTGACAATATGGTATAAAAAGCCATCATACAGGTAAGCTGTTGAATATTTTGAAACTAATTTGACTGGAAGTTGTTGCTGCCATAGGCAGCAACAACCTTCAGTCAAATTAGGTTCAAAATATTCAACGGGATGAGTATTACATAATAAAGAATGTAATGCATTGGCACTTACATGACATCATACACTATCGCTTGAGGAGACAAAATGGTGGCGATCATCTTTCAACATTTAAACGATATTACAAAGCAGATAATAGTGATACAGATAAGGGAATGTAACAGGAGATGAATGATATGGAACCTATAAACCATAATCTATCAGTGCAATACATTTGAGATGAGATTAGCATCCCTTTAACCTATTTCTCTCTGGAGCATCAGGTGAAGTAAATAGGAAATGACTCCTTTTCTCAATATGCCTTCCTCCCCACACCACCCCAACCCAACCCCACCCCCAGCCAGCCACCCCCCCCCCCTCAACCCCACCCACCCACCATATTTTACCTGTATTTATTGATCACACTTAACATTTTGTTATTTATCCAGACCAGTCAAAATGTTGTGGGACAGAGAAATTAATCAATTAACGATTACAGCTTTGAAAATTGGCTATAATATAAGGATGCAATTCTCGCAAAAAAGAGAACACCTATTTTAATTATACTCATAGGATATGTCTCAAACATACTATTCTTGCAGTAATATTTTACATTTTTGACTCGCTCGCGGAAAAAAAATCACAATCAAATGAATATTCTTCGTCATAGTATCTCATCTATCACTACAGGCTGGTTGTATGCCTTTTCTCCAGGGTCTTTCTAATCTCTTATTTTTCCCAGAACTGTGCAGCAGTGACCATCCAAGTCTATTTAGTACTGTTATAATGGCTAAATTGTCGATATGGGCTGAGATTTTGTTGTTTATTTCCATGATTCCTGGTGGTTTTGTCCCACTGTAAATTTGTCCTATAAAGCAGGTTTTCGGGAAACCTCATTTATTTTTCTAGTGAAAATCAACGCAAATAGTCATGAAAATCAGTAAAACATACGTTTACATACATATCCGACATTTTTGGCTCATAACATTAATATTTACCAGTTAAATCTGAACAGATTTAGCCGTTTGCAAACAGCATTGGGCGAGTTCATTTGTGATAAGATGATCATTTCTGGTTATCTGTCGATCACCACACACGCGCTATTAAAAAGGCAATCTCTGCACAATTCGCAGAAATAGTCCTAACTTCACTACAGCCAAGATAGGTAAAAAAACAAACTTAACCTAACACACAAACACGCACGCACGCACCCATGCATGCATGCACGCACACACACACACACACACACACATATACACACAGACGACACATACGCACGTGCATGCACGCACGCGCACGCACGCACGCACGCACACACACACACACACATGTACACACACACACACACACACACACACACACACACACACACACACACACACACACACACACACACACACACACACACACACACACACACACACACACACACACACACACACACACACACACACACACACACACACACACACACACACACACACACACACACACACACACACACACACACACACACACACACACACACACACATGCATAAACACACATGCACACACGCACACGCATGCACGCACGCACGCACGCACGCACGCACGCACACACACACACACACACACATATGCACGCACACATGTATGCACACACACACGCACATTTAGGTGAACATTATATACACTTACTTGATATCAGGATTGCGTGTGTCATTTCTGAAGTCATATTCCGCTAACAGAGGATATTCAATCTCTATACATCTGAAAGATACGGCAATGATGTACTTCTATAGATCAGCCAAGAAAATACAAAATCATGGTCATTGAACGTCCATTTAAAAGACAAGAAGTTTATTTTTGACACTACCCACTGTCTGGGTCAGTAATTGGACATTTCAGTAACACATTTTTAAAATAATCTGTATTTGGCCTGTGAATTGACGTTTCTACAAGACAACTGCAGAGGCTGGTTTATGCCAGATCGATCGGGGTTAACATATGTCTATGACATTACATCCTGTATGTTAAGCCTAACCTGGTGAAGCTTGAATTCACAGAATACAAATGTGACGCTAACTCTGTAGATAAGCTGTTGAAGATTTTAACACTCACCAACAAAACCCTTAAAAAATATATTCTTTACGATATAAAACTTATTCTGTTCTATATTTTGAAATACACATATCCCGTATTAGTCACCTTTTTTGCAAATCCTCGATTTTGTCATGGTTAACTTCAAATGATACTGTCTTCAACATTTCAATGTCATCTTCATCATCTTTGTCAATTTTCTCATAGAAATCAAAGATGTCCTCCGGTACCTTGGCTGCCTCTGGCTCAGTGGCACCATTTGAAGACGTGCTTGCCTGTGACTGACTTGATGTTGCTGACGCCACATCAGCTGACTGTGATGTGGCAGGTTTGTTCAACTTTTTAAAGAAAAAAGTATAACTATAAATGTCCATTATAAAATAAAAGATAAGTTAACCTCTGACCTCTGAAGGACAATCATACAGGTAAGCGTTGAATATTTCTAAGATAACAGAATTCAATTGCTATCGTAGGCAACAACAGCTTCATTCAGCTTTGTTTCAAGATATTGAACTGAATCTTCAGGGCTCCACAAAAGCCTGGAATAAATGTTCAGGTTTCTGTTATTTACGCCGTTTTATTTTTACATAGCCTAGCCCACACAGATCTTATGACACATTTAAATTTGGTCTGAATGTTTATCAAATTGCGAATGACATTCCATTTTTTTTATGCTTCAGCATTCACACAGGTTTATGCTTCGGCATTCACACACAGTGAAATTGAGTTGATATATTAACATGATGATGGCCATATGATGTACTCAATCTACTCACGGCTTTCAATTACACTTATGGCCATATGATGTACTCAATCTACTCACAGCTTTCAATTACACTTATGGCCGTATGACGTACTCAATCTACTCACGGCTTTCAATTACACTTATGGCCTTATGATGTACTCAATCTACCCACGGCTTTCAATTACTCTTATGGCCATATGATGTACTCAATCTACTCACAGCTTTCAATTACACTTATGGCCGTATGACGTACTCAATCTACTCACGGCTTTCAATTACACTTATGGCCTTATGATGTACTCAATCTACCCACGGCTTTCAATTACTCTTATGGCCTTATGATGTACTCAATCTACCCATGGCTTTCAATTACTCTTATGGCCATATGATGTACTCAATTTACTCATGGCTTTCAATTACACTTATGGCCATATGATGTACTCAATCTACCCACAGCTTTCAATTACTCTTATGGCCTTATGATGTACTCAATCTACCCATGGCTTTCAATTACTCTTATGGCCATATGATGTACTCAATCTACCCATGGCTTTCAATTACTCTTATGGCCATATGATGTACTCAATCTACTCATGGCTTTCAATTACACTTATGGCCTTATGATGTACTCAATCTACCCATGGCTTTCAATTACTCTTATGGCCATATGATGTACTCAATCTACTCATGGCTTTCAATTACACTTATGGCCATATGATGTACTCAATCTACCCATGGCTTTCAATTACTCTTATGGCCATATGATGTACTCAATCTACTCATGGCTTTCAATTACACTTATGGCCATGGTAAACATCATGCACAAGTTAAACGGCATGCAAATTGAGAGATTCAAGCTATCACTTAAGCAAATGTCATAATCACAAACATGTCACTTGTTAGATGACACCACAAGCATCCGATGTCATAATCACAATACGTCGCTTGCTAGCTGATGCCACAAGCATCTGATGTCATAATCAGAATATGTCACGTGTTAGCTGATGCCATAAGCAAATGATGTCATAATCACAATATGGCACTTGCTAGCTGATGTCATAAGCAAATGATGTCATAATCACAATATGTCACTTGCCAGTTGATGTCACAAGCATCTGATGTCATAATAAGAATATGTCACTTGTTAGCTGATGCCATAAGCAAATGATGTCATAATCAGAATGTCACTTGTTAGCTAATACCATAAGCAAATGACATCATAATCACAATATGTCACTTGCTAGCTTATGTCACAAGCAAATGATGCCATAATCACAATATGTCACTTGTTAGCTGATGCTACACGCAAATGATGTCATAATCACAATGTCACTTGTTAGGTGACATCACAAGCAAATGGCATCATATTCCCAATATGTCACTTGTTAGGTGACGTTACAAGCAAATGACGTCATAATCACAATATGTCACTTGTCAGCTGACATCACAAGCTAATGATGTCATAATCACAATATGTCACTTGTTAGCTGACATCACAAGCAAATGATGTCATAATCACAATATGTCACTTGTTAGCTGACATCACAAGCAAATGACGTCATATTCACAATATGTCACTTGTTAGGTGACGCTACAAGCAAATGATGTCATAATCACAATATGCCACTTGTCAGCTGACATCACAAGCTAATGATGTCATAATCACAATATGTCACTTGTTAGCTGACATCACAAGCAATTGATGTCATAATCACAATATGTCACTTATTAGCTGACATCACAAGCAAATGATGTCATAATCACAATACGTCACTTGTTAAGTCACGTCACAAGCAAATGACGTCATAATCACAATACATCACTTGCTAGCTGACATCAAATGATGCAGGTCCATCACAAAGATCCAACAGCAAGCGTCTGAATTGTACGTCTTTGATGAATTTACAGTTTAATAAGCAGTCTGTTGAGTATTTTGAAACTTATTTGACTGATACCTGTTCATGTGTAGTTACCTTGACATTCTTTGGAATTCAGGGTCTAACATGTTAAGACGGATTCAAACATGCATAGACAAAGTGGGCGTGACTTAGCTAGAAATGGGGGGGGGGGATAGATAGAAATAGATCCCTCTATAAATGAGTCATGTGATCAGAATCCCAAGTTATTTTTCATCCAAAATCAGGGTCTTTAACAATTTAACTGTCTGACTGCCGCTAGCCATTCCACAATCATTTCAATGGGAAATAACTCTGGACCTGTTGAATGTTCTGGCCATACTGAATATTTGGAACACAGTATATAGCCTCCAACAACTTTCAGTCAAATTGTTTTCAAAATATTCAGCATATCCAGAGAACTTGCGGTCTGCAGAAATTGAGCAGGCAGACAGTCAATGATGAAGCGGGCGAAAAACACCTTCTGCAGTGCTGTTGAGAAATGTCCATCCGCAGGATAAAGAAACAAGAAAAAGGAATAACTGATTCAATAATCAAACCAGTCATTCCATTGCACATTTTCAAAAATACTCTTCTCTTAGCCTGCAAATGGACATTCAATAAGCAATAACTTTGATTTTCTTGATCAAGCTTGATAATTAAGATAATTAACAGTTTATATAATAAAGCACATTCACTCAGACTTGATCCTCACACGTCTAAGCCACTTCAGAGAACCTGGCATAACAAATTGTGCATGGCTTTTCTCCACACAAAATAGGTGATGTGTCCAAATTAGGCACAGCAAATCTGTCTACGTGCAAGCGCTCTAACTGAATCAGACACATTAGTGAACAGTTGTCAAAAATACATATCCATCACTTAGAAATGATGCAGTATCTCCTCTCCTAGTGAATAGCGCTAAAAACATTTCCATTTGATCCGGTTGAATTTCCATTTTTCTTCCAGACCATTTCATGACCTAATTTACCAATTGATCCATTTCATGATGTCTCCAATCAAAATTTATTTAACCCATTAACACTCATATCGGCCAAAAACAACTTCTGCAGTGGTCTTGAGAAATGTCCATTTGCAGACCAAGACTATTTTTGAAAATTTACCACTGGAATGACTGGCTCAGTAACTGTGCCAGTCATTCCGGCGTTAAATTTTCAAAAATAGTTTTCTCTTGGTCTGCAAATGGACATTTTCTATGAGAAAATTTAAATTTTCTTGAACAAATTCGAGGGTTAAAGGTTTAAAGATAGTAAATTTCCTTAGAAAAATGTCAAACTTAATAGCTAAGTTAGCATTATTTAAAAATGTATCCACCACACATTTTATTTTTCTACACAAGTAACACAAAATGTTATATTTTCTACACTATCTACGGCCTTACCGTTTAATGGCTACACCATAAATGGAGTCTGCATGGGTCTTAAGAGATGTGCGTATGCATAGCAAGAAGTGTATTTGTGAAATATTACCACTGGAATGGCTGGTAGATGGACATTGACAAAGAACAAACTTGGACTATTTTAAACATGAAAGGATTCACGCATAAATCTACACCGTGTTTACCCGGAGCGCTGACTTGGACACCATCTCTGCCTCTGTTTTAAACAGGATTAAAGCATAAATAACACCGTGTTTACCCTGACCACTGACTTGGATGATGTCTCAACCCTCTTTAAACAGGAAAGCATTTAAGCATAAATCTACTTGTTTACCCGGATCGCTGACTTGGAAGACGTCTATCCCTCTATTTCAAACAGGTTTAAAACATAAATCTACAGGGTGTTTACCCGGAGCACTGACTTGAACAACATATCTCTATTTTAAACAGGATTAAAACATAAATCTACAGGGTGTTTACGCGGAGCGCTGACTTGAACAACATATCTCTATTTTAAACAGGATGAAAACATAAATCTACAGGGTGTTTACCCGGAGCACTGACTTGGAAGACGTCTATCCCTCTATTTCAAACAGGTTTAAAACATAAATCTACAGGGTGTTTACCCGGAGCACTGACTTGAACAACATATCTCTATTTTAAACAGGATTAAAACATAAATCTACAGGGTGTTTACCCGGAGCACTGACTTGAACAACATATCTCTATTTTAAACAGGATTAAAACATAAATCTACAGGGTGTTTACCCGGAGCACTGACTTGAACAACATATCTCTATTTTAAACAGGATTAAAACATAAATCTACAGGGTGTTTAACCGGAGCGCTGACTTGAACAATGTATCTCTCTATTTTAAACAGGATTAAAACATAAATCTACAGGGTGTTTACGCGGAGCACTGACTTGGATGATGTCTCTCCCTCTATTTTAAACAGAATTAAAACATAAATCTACAGGGTGTTTACCCGGAGCACTGACTTGAACAACATATCTCTCTATTTTAAACAGGATTAAAGCATAAATCTACAGGGTGTCTAACCGGAGCACTGACTTGAACAATGTATCTCTCTATTTTAAACAGGATGAAAACATAAATCTACAGGGTGTTTACGCGGAGCACTGACTTGGATGATGTCTCTCCCTCTATTTTAAACAGAATTAAAACATAAATCTACAGGGTGTTTACCCGGAGCACTGACTTGAAAAACATATCTCTCTATTTTAAACAGGATTAAAGCATAAATCTACAGGGTGTCTAACCGGAGCACTGACTTGAACAATGTATCTCTCTATTTTAAACAGGATGAAAACATAAATCTACAGGGTGTTTACCCGGAGCACTGACTTGGATGACGTCTCTCCCTCTATTTTAAACAGGATTAAAACATAAATCTACAGGGTGTTTACCCGGAGCACTGACTTGGATGACGTCTCTCCCTCTAACAGCTCTACTTCCTCAGCATCATCTCTCACTCTACAAGCCTGGATCTCTGGATCATGCAACAACTTCTGAATAACGTCCTGAAGAAAATATTAAAAACAAGAATTAGATCTGAATTTAAATTAATCACTGTTAAAGAATTACTATCTCAAATATTTTCTTGTACTGACCTTGGTGTATAGTTTCTGAATCATTCACTTTCCAGAGAATTCTTTTATCTCTATCACAATTTTTTTATTTTAACCCTTAAATGGTCAGGTTTGTTCCATAACCGCAATCGACAAGACCATTACAGTTGCCTGTTTTGGCTGGCTTGACAATTAAATGGTTAATCTTGAACTGCGGTCACTGCCATTTTTGTCTCCTCAAGCGATAGTGTGTGATGTCATGTCTATATCACATTCTTTATTATGTAATAATGTGAACATCATTTTTCTAATGGACCAACAACTTTCCATTAAATGAGTCCCAGGATGCTTATCAGCTCATCTGTATGGTTGCTTCTACACAAGACTATTAAACTTCAGATTATACATATACAATGGCGGTATCCAGTTTTAGCCATGTCCCACCTATCTGAACGTAGCTGAGTGATGAGTGAGCGCGATGAGTGAGTATGATGAGTGGCCATGAAGAGTGACCATCATGAGTGGTCGTGATGTGTGAACATAATGACTGACTGTCATGGCCACCAGCACAATCATGTGTGTGCTGTTATGGAGAGATGTTGAAATGGGTCTCCATGCGCAGGGTTAGAAATGAATGAAAACCTCTAGTTGCAGCACTAAAATTCACTGAGATATCTGTCTATCGCATAAACAAGCTTGCATTACATCAATGACATATCTGTCTATCACATAGACGACCTTTGTATTTTATTACATCACCGAGATATCCGTCTATCACATAAACAAGCTTGTATTACATCACTGAGATATCTGTCTATCACATAAACAAGCTTGCATTTCATTACATCACTGAGATATCTGTCTATCACAGAAACAAGCTTATATTCCATCACATAGATATCTGTCTATCACATAAACAAGCTTTTATTCCATCACATAGATATCAGTCTATCACATATGCAAGCGTGTATTTGATTACATCACTAAGATATCTGTCTATCACATAAACAAGCTTGTATTACATTCCATCACTGAGATATCTGTCTATCACATAAACAGTCTTGTATTTCATTCCATCACTGAGATATCTGTCTATCATATAAACTAGCGTGTATTTCAATACATCAGAGATATCTGTTTATCACATAAACAGTTTCATAATAGTTTCAGATCCTCTATACCCATATATATTCCACTAGTGTACTAGTCATACACTATGAGGTACTACGTAAGAAATTTAGTATTTGAAAAATTTAAGTAATAGTTTATGCAATAAATCGAATCTCACACTCATAGACATTTCCTATCAGATCTATCACACTCGCTTAACAAGATCTCATTTGGTACTCGCCAAAGCTCATTCCAAATGAGATATTACTAAACTCATGTGATAGGCTTGCGAGATTATTGCTTTGAGTGATCACGACAGATTAGTTAAGAATAATCGTGATTACTCGATTAATCAGTCTGGCAAAAAATTACCCAGATATAACAACAAAGGCATACCAATGACAAAAGCTGCAATGATGTTTGGACATGTTCATCGCAGGCCAAGAGAAGATAATTTTCGATGCTCAAGAGTCAATCCAGGGATAGATGTTTAAAAATAGTATTCTCTTGACCTGCAAAATGGACATACCGTTGTTGACTGCGTAAAATGTCAATTTTCGGGACCGAAAGCATTAAAGCGTAATTAAAAGTTAGGTTTTGACATATTTTATGCAGTAGAAGATAGCCACAATTATTTGATTATTTAAATGTTAATCATATAAATTCATGATTTAAAGAATAATCATAATTTTTTATTTAATCACGTAATCGCGCTTGCCTATCGTGTGATAAATGTGACACGAAATATCAAGTCTTGAGAGATGCTCCACAAATGTCACTTTCTTTCCATGTCATGTTTACTGGTCAACTTTGTTGCTCCACACATACCCTGTCCTTTCCATGTCATATTTACTGGTCAAACTTGATGCTCCACACATCTCACCTCCTTTCCATGTCATGTTTACTGGTCAAGCTTGTTGCTCCAGACATCTCACTTCTTTTCCATGTCATGTTTACTGGTCAAGCTTGATGCTCCACACATCTCACTTCCTTTCCATGTCATGTTTACTGGTCAAGCTTGATGCTCCACACATCTCACCTCCTTTCCATGTCATGTTTACTGGTCAAGCTTGATGCTCCACACATCTCACTTCCTTTCCATGTCATGTTTACTGGTCAAGCTTGATGATCCACACATCTCACTTCCTTTCCATGTCATGTTTACTGGTCAAGCTTGATGCTCCACACATCTCACCTCCTTTCCATGTCATGTTTACTGGTCAAGCTTGATGATCCACACAAACCACTTCCTTTCCATGTCATGTTTACTGGTCAAGCTTGATGAGCGACACATATCACTTCCTTTCCATGTCATGTTTACTGGTCAAGCTTGATGAGCGACACATATCACTTCCTTTCCATGTCATGTTTACTGGTCAAGCTTGATGAGCGACACATCACTTCCTTTCCATGTCATGTTTACTGGTCAAGCTTGATGATGGACACATATCACTTCCTTTCCATGTCATGTTTACTGGTCAAGCTTGATGATTCACACATATCACTTCCTTTCCATGTCATGTTTACTGGTCAAGCTTGATGATCCACACATATTACCTCCTTTCCATGTCATGTTTACTGGTCAAGCTTGATGATGGACACATATTACTTCCTTTCCATGTCATGTTTACTGGTCAAGCTTGATGAGCGACACATATCACTTCCTTTCCATGTCATGTTTACTGGTCAAGCTTGATGATGGACACATATCACTTCCTTTCCATGTCATGTTTACTGGTCAAGCTTGATGATCCACACAAACCACTTCCTTTCCATGTCATGTTTACTGGTCAAGCTTGATGATCCACACATATCACCTCCTTTCCATGTCATGTTTACTGGTCAAGCTTGATGATGGACACATATCACTTCCTTTCCATGTCATGTTTACTGGTCAAGCTTGATGAGCGACACATATCACTTCCTTTCCATGTCATGTTTACTGGTCAAGCTTGATGATCCACACATATGACTTCCTTTCCATGTCATGTTTACTGGTCAAGCTTGATGCTCCATACATATCACTTCCTTTCTATGGCATGTTTACTGGTCAAGCTTAATGCTCCACACATCTCACTTCCTTTCCATGTCATGTTTACTGGTCAAGCTTCATTCTCCACATATATCACTTCCTTTCCATGTCATGTTTACTGGTCAAGCTTGTTGCTCCACACATCTCACTTCCTTTGCCTGTCATGTTTACTGGTCAAGCTTCATTCTCCACATATATCATTTCCTTTCCATGTCATGTTTACTGGTCAAGCTTCATTCTCCACATATATCACTTCCTTTCCATGTCATGTTTACTGGTCAAGCTTGTTGCTCCACACAGCTTGTTCAGGAACATCAACATAATTGCTTATTGACTGTCCGTTTGCAGACCAAGAGACGACTATTTGTTGGTAAATTTAGCAGTAGAATAACTGGTATGGTTATTGACACCATCATTCCAGTGGTAAATTTTCAAAAATAGACTTCGCTTGACCTGTAAATGGACATTTCTCAAGACCGCTGCAGAGGCCTTTTTTGGCTGGCTTGCCCATTAACCCTTTCACAGATGAATTCCTCATATCTCATAATGATCTTCAATGCTAACATACAGGAAAATTGTTAAATATTTTGAAATTAATTGACTGAAGTCGTTGCTGCCTAAGGCATCAACAGCTTCCGGCTTCTAGTTAAATTAATTTCAAAATATTGAACAGAATAAGTTTTATATCATAAAAATAGAACTTTCAAAGGATTTGTTGGATAAAGTACTAAATGATTACAGAATCAGCCATATATCAGTGACATTTTCAAACTACATCTCTGTACGCCGTACATGACTATCTATACATCATAAGAGTTCTCTCCCTTGGCTGCTGCGTTCAAATTTAAAGGATTACTATATGTTGTACTTACCGGATGCTGACTCTCCACAAAGTATTTGTTCTGTTTTATAACCAGTTTCACCTTGCCATAGCTCACTGTACACAACTGCTCGCAATAAAATAACATGACTTCAAGTCAATATTAAGACAGCTTAAAACACAGATCTAACCTACCAACAAACCACTTCAAAAACCGAGCAATAAGAGATTTATAAACAGGTTAGCATCAAAACTAGTCAGTATTATGATACCACATGCATACGGCAAACGAAAGGTTCACAAGGCAATACAGAGCAAACACCACAGGCTGACCCTGAACAGAGACCAGGGACTCGAACACCCCCATCCACCTACCCCACCCAACACAGTGTCAAAATGTTAACTATTGTTAAAAACTTACTTGTACCGAAATGACCAACTCGATAAACGAGCCATTACATTGGTACATATGGCTGTGCAAGTTGGCTTACAGCCATATCAGTTTCGATATGACTTTTCATATTGGATTTAACCAATAATTTTGTATTACGGGTCACCTTTATTACGTATATGTCAAGAAAAAGTCGAAATAGATTCTTTAAACCGGTTTAAAAAGATCATCAATAAAACGAAAATAGGACACCAATCAGACTATTTTTTAAATTTACCACTGAAATGACTGGCTCAGTTATCGAGCCAGTCATTCCAGTGGTAAACTTTCAAAAAGAGTCTTCTCTTGGTCTGCAAATGGACATGTCTCGGGACCACTGCAAAAGCCATTTTTACCTGATATGAGTGTTAAAGGGTTAACAATATAATAGACTCAATTCCCATATTTAAAGCAAGTACTTGTCTGCAACTCACGGCCTGATGTTTGGACTTTGACCTCTGATATTACAATATATTATTGTCATTGCATGATGGTGACCGAGTACTATACTTTATATCCGATCCGAGTTTCATACAAGGAAGTTGGGATCGCTCAGTGATCTCTCGCGAGATCACATATAACTGAGTTCAAACAATATATATATATATATATATATATATATATATATATATATATATATATATATATATATATATATATATATATATATATATATATATATATATATATATATATATACATATATATATATATATATATATATTGGTTGAACTATTTACGGATACATATGTCAGATTTCTAAATAGATTGACTGCGTGACGCTGTTGTTATTATTAGCCGGTGGCTGGTGGCCAGCTTGGATTTTGGATCATCATCAATTTCGATAGGTTTCTTCCCCAGACGTGGTCCAACCATCATATGCAGTTTCAAAGCAATCCGATAAGCGGTAACTGCATTTTCAATCGGAAACCAATTTTCAAGACGGCCGCTGATGGCTGGCAGCCTTCGTGAATTTCAGATCATTGTCAATTTCGATAGGTTTCTTCTTCAGATCTAGACCAACCACACTATAAGGTTTCAAAGTGATCAAATAAATGGTAACATAGTTATCATCTGAAAACCAATTTTCAAGATGGCCACCAGTGGCTGGTGGCCATGTTGGATTTCGGAGCATTGTTGATTTTGATAGGTTTCTTCCCCAAACCTAGTTCAACCATGCCATGAAAGCGATCCAATACAGTTCAAAGATTGACATTTCTTAAAACAAATCTGAGGGTTCAAAGATTAATGAGCTCTACAATGCCACCTGGTACACTCACCTTGATAAACTCCACAATGCCATCTGGTACACTCACCTTGATAAACTCCACAATGCCATCTGGAACACTTACCTTGATAAACTCCACAATGCCATCTGGAACACTCACCTTGATAAACTCCACAATGCCATCTGGAACACTCGCCTTGATAAACTCCACAATGCCATCTGGAACACTTACCTTGATAAACTCCACAATGCCATCTGGAACACTCACCTTGATAAACTCCACAATGCCATCTGGAACACTCGCCTTGATAAACTCCACAATGCCATCTGATACACTCACCTTGATAAACTCCACAATGCCATCGGGAACGCTTGTCTTACTGAGCCGCTTTAGGTACTCTATAATATCATTAGTCTGTAGTCCAACGGACACTGCTGCATATAGCGAGTACGACGTCAGCCTGTACTCCTGAATGTGCTCCGGTCGACAGACAGGCTACAAGCAAAGCAAATGCATGTATCTATACACAATTGTGTCATCTTACCAAACACCACCATCTGTCATTAAACACTGCTTTCATGTTGGACCTACAGCATTTGATTGTGATGTCAGCTAACAAGTGCCATCCATGTATTTTGATTGTGACATCAGCTAACAAGTGACATCTCTGTATTTTGATTTTGACATCAGCTAACAAGTGCCATCCATGTGTTTTGATTGTGACATCAGCTAACAAGTGCGATACATGTATTTTGATTGTGATATCAGCTAACAAGTGCCATCCATATATTTTGATTGTGACATCAGCTAACAAGTGCCATCCATGTATTTTGATTGTGACATCAGCTAACAAATGACATCCATGTATTTTGATTGTGACATCAGCTAGCAAGTACCATCCATGTATTTTGATTGTGACATCAGCTAACAAGTGACATCCATGTATTTTGATTGTGACATCAGCTAACAAGTGCCATCTATGTATTTTGATTGTGACATCAGCTAACAAATGACATCCATGTATTTTGATTGTGACATCAGCTAGCAAGTACCATCCATGTATTTTGATTGTGACATCAGCTAACAAGTGACATCCATGTATTTTGATTGTGACATCAGCTAACAAGTGACATCCATGTATTTTGATTGTGACATCAGCTAACAAGTACCATCCATGTATTTTGATTGTGACATCAGCTAACAAGTGCCATCCATGTATTTTGATTGTGATATCAGCTAACAAGTGCCATCCATGTATTTTGATTGTGACATCAGCTAACAAGTGACATCCATGTATTTTGATTGTGACATGAGCTAACAAGTGACATCCATGTATTTTGATTGTGACATCAGCTAACAAGTGACATCCATGTATTCTGATTCTGACGTCAGCTAACAAGTGACATCCATGTATTTTGATTGTGACAGCTAACAAGTGACATCCATATATTTTGATTGTAACATCAGCTAACATGTGCCATCCATGTATTTTGATTGTGACATCAGCTAACAAGTGACATCTCTGTATTTTGATTTTGACATCAGCTAACAAGTACCATCCATGTATTTTGATTGTGACATCAGCTAACAAGTGCCATCCATGTATTTTGATTGTGATATCAGCTAACAAGTGCCATCCATGTATTTTGATTGTGACATCAGCTAACAAGTGCCATCCATGTATTTTGATTGTGACATCAGCTAACAAGTGCCATCCATGTATTTTGATTGTGACATCAGCTAACAAGTGCCATCCATGTATTTTGATTGTGACATTAGCTAACAAGTGACATCTATGTATTTTGATTGACATCTGATGCTTGAGTGACAGATGAGATAACTCCATTCAATAGGTTTTGTATGCTAACTGAAGGCAATGTGGCTGCAAACTGATGCTATCGGAGGGCACTGGCATTATTCACAAAACATACAACAGTCACACTTCTATTGCACCTGTAATAACCTTCTGACGTCAATGTAATAACCTTCTGACATCAATGTAATAAGCTTCTGACATAAATGTAATAACCTTCTGACATTAATGTAATAAGCTTCTGACGTCAATGTAGTAACCTTCTGACATCAATGTAATAAGCTTCTGACATCGATGTAATAAGCTTCTGACGTCGATGTAATAACCTTCTGATGTCAATGTAATAACCTTCTGACGTCAATGTAATAACCTTCTGACATCAATGTAATAAGCTTCTGACATCAATGTAATAAACTTCTGACATCAATGTAATAAGCTTCTGACATCCAATGTAATAAGTAGGGATCATTTAACTATCTAACTGCTACCAGCCACCAAACAATAATTAACCCTTTAATGGTCAAGCTGGCCAAAATTGCATCAGCAGTGACCTCGGTGGATCTCCGTTTGCAGGCTCAAAGCAAACTATTTATTGAAACTCTACCACTACAATGACTGGCTCAATAACCGAGTCAGTGATAAATTTACAAAAATCCTCTTCTCCTGGCGTGCAGATGGACATTTACTATTAAGGGAATTTCTTTATTTTCTTGACCATTAGAGGGTTAATATTTAGCATTGAAGTTCTTACTCCTTCTAAATGATATGATACATTCATATAGTACAGCTTAGAAATATCTTAACTTGCTTCCAAAACAAAATTAAATGTACTCTTGAATATCTTGACTGCCAATCAAACTAAATTCAACCAAGAAAGGTAATCAATCTGTGCCCACCCACCCCCACCCAAACCCCACTACCGCAACCCCACCCCATGCCCACCCACCCCATTCCCACCCTTGTAAATGATATGACATATTCATACACCTCAGAAATAACACATTGTTGCCAAAGCAAAATAAATTTTGAATATAAATGGATTAGAAGACATTGCTAGGCAACAATGGCCTCTAAAAAAACAAATTCAACCGAGAAAGACAATCAATCTATGCCACCTCAAAAACCCAACCCCCACTACACCGCCACATATTATGCAACACAATTTCCTTAATTGGGTCATTGTGGCCTTGACTTATTGACCTACAGAATCACCAAGTTTTTTCCAACCCCATAGGGCAGCCTTCCACACAAGTTTGGTAAAGATACTTTCAGAATAACTCAAGTTATCATCTGGAAACTACAACAGTTTCCTTAACTATTTAACACCTATATCAGCCAAAAACGGAGTCTACAGTGGTCTTGAGAAATGTCAATTTGCAGATCAAGAGAAGACTATTTAAAAAAATTTTACCACTGGAATGACTGGTTCGATAACCGAGACAGTCATTCCAGTGCTAAACTTTCAAAAATAGTACTCTGTTCTTTGAAAAAATTGAAATTTTCTTCAATAAATTCAAGGCTTAAATGGCTATTTAGGCAGCCGTTACCCTTTTCTTTTGAGCTTTTAAACCCAAAATTGATCGGGTTCCTTGGACCAGACAACCTCCCTCAACCCCACAAGATTTCTAAAGATCCCTTCCATTAAACTCGAGTTAGAATCCGGAAAGGCAATATAATTTCCTTAATTGGCTCACTGTGACATTGACATTTGAGCTTTTGACCCCAAATATTGATAACACTTCTTGAGACTTCCAAATCAAACCCTTAACCTAAGGTTGATCAAGGTTACTCCAGCAGAATTATAGTTATCCCATGGACAGATGGACGGACGAATACATGAACCGACAAACCAAATGTTCCATGTATATACCACCACTATATTAACAGAACATGTATTATATTTAAAATTGTAATAACATGTTTTTGTTTTGGAAAAATAGTAACTTATTTATGGGTGGTACTGTATTTACACGGCCAGCAGTTCTTACCTCTGATATAGCGATGAGGAAATCGTGAGCATGCTTATACACTGGAGAAAATGACTCCAGGAAGATATGTCCATTTGGTGCCTGAAAATTCAGTTTTAAAATAAAGTAAAATTATTCATCTATTTCAATTCATAAGCAAACATAATATTAACATAATATCACAGGCTCATATAGCAGGTGGTATGGCAGGATGGTATGGCAGGGTGGTATGGCATGGTGGTATGGCATGATGGTATGGCAGGGTGGTATCGCAGGGTGGTATGGCAGGATGGTATTGCAGGGTGGTATGGCAGGGTGGTATGTCAGGGTGGTATGGCAGGGTGGTATGGCAGGATGGTATGGCAGGGTGGTATGGCAGGGTGGTATGTCAGGGTGGTATGGCAGGGTGGTATTGAAGGGTGGTATGGCAGGGTGGTATGGCAGGATGGTATTGCAGGGTGGTATGGCAGGGTGGTATGGCAGGGTGGCATGGCATGGCAGGATGGCATTGCATGGTGGTATGGCAGGATGGTATTGCAGGATGGTATGGCAGGGTGGTAGGGCAGGATGGTATTGAAGGGTGGTATGGCAGGATGGTATTGCAGGGTGGTATGGCAGGATGGCATTGCATGGTGGTATGGCAGGATGGCATTGCATGGTGGCATGGCATGATGGCATTGCATGGTGGTATGGCAGGATCGCATGGCAGGGTGGTATGGCAGGGTGGTATGGCAGGGTGGTATCGCAGGGTCATATTGCAGGTTGGTATAGCTGGCCGGTATGACGGGGTGGTATCGCAGCATGGTGGTATTGCAGGGTGGTATCGCAGCATGGTGGTATCGCATGGTGGTATCGCAGGGTGGTATGGCAGGGTGGTATTGTAGGGTGGTATTGCAGGGTGGTATGGCAGGGTGGTATGGCAGGGCGGTATTGCAGGGCGGTATGGCAGGGTGGTATTCACAGGGTGGTATTCGCAGGATGGTATGGCAGGATGGTATTGCAGGGTCCTATTACAGGGTGGTATGACATGGTGGTATCGCAGGGTCATATTGCAGGGTGGTATGACACGGTGGTATCGCAGGGTGAGGTGGTATGGCATGGTGGTATCATAAGGTCATATTGCAGGGTCGCATCTCATGGTGGTATCATAGGGTAGTATCACAGGGTGGTATCTCAGGGTTGTATGGCAGGGTAGTATCACAGGGTGGTATCACAGGATGGTATGGCAGGGTGGTATGGGAGGGTCATATAATAGGGTGGTATCGCAGGGTCACATCACAGGGTGGTATGGCAGTGTCGTATCGCAGATTTATATCATAGGGTAATATGACACAGTGGTATGGGAGGGTGGTATTGTAAGTTCATATCACAAGGTGGTATCATAAGGTCGTATGGCAGGGTCACATCGCAGCTTTGTATCATAGGGTCATATCACACAGTGGTATGGGAGGGTGGTATCGCAAGTTCATATCACATGATTGTATCACAGGGTGGGAGGGCAGGGTGGTATGGCAGGGTGGTATCGCAGGATGGTATCGCAGGGTGGGGTGGTATGGCATGCTGGTATCACAGGGTGGTATTGCAGGGTCGCATCGCATGGTGGTATGGTACGGTGGTATGGTAGGGTAGTATCGCAGCGTGGTATCGCAAGGTCATTTGGCAGGGTTGTATTGCAGGGTCATATCGCAAGGTGGTATCGTAGGGTAGTATCACAGGGTGGTATCTCAGGGTCGTATGGCAGGGTAGTATCGTAGGGTGGTATCACAGGGTGGTAATGAGAGGGTCATATATCACAGGGTGGTATGGCAGGGGCACAGCTTTGTATCATAGGGTCATATCACACGGTGGTATGGGCGGGTGGTATTGTAAGTTCATATCACAAGGTGGTATCACAGGGTCATATAGCAGGGTAGTATGGCAGGGTGGTATGGCAGGCTGGTATGGTAGTGTCTTATCGCCGGGTCATATCGCAGGGTGGTATGGCATGGCCAGTCAAATTTGTTCAAGCAAAATTCAATTACCTCATAGAAAATATCTATTTGCAGATCAAAAGGCTATTTTTGGAAAATTTACTACTGGAATGACTGGCTCAGTTATCAAGCCATTCATTCCAGTGGTAAATTTTCAAAAATAGTGTTCTCTTAGCCTGCAAATGGACATTTATCAATACCGCTTCAGAAGCCATTTTTCGTCGACTTGAGCGCTAAACGGTCTAAGCAAGTACACAGCAATAGGTAAAGACCTCAGAAGTAAGTTTACATTGCATGAACATTCTTACAGTAGTCAAAGCCTTTTATTATCGGATAGGTAATTGTATAGATCTACTGAACTGTATGCAGATTTTTAAATGGTGATTTACAGTCAAATATCCAGTTATATCTCATAAAATTATAATTGGTATTTCATTGGATGTTCAGTCTTGTCTGATGTAGTGTTGCTTTAGGAGTTAGAGGTCTATGTTCCTTATGCATAGGTTTGCAACTTATGCATATGTCACTAGATGATATTTATTGATGCTTGTCAGTGTTTTCTTAAGCATAATAAACAACCATGAGGTTAAATATATAAACTTGCCACCTGATATCTGAGTATTTCCCAGTATTTCCCGGTATTTCCCACTGCCCTGGGAAATACTAGTCTTTCCCTGGAAATTGCCAATCATGTAGTGTACAGTCACATCCAAAGCTGTGCAATCTTGTATGGTCACACCCAAAGCTGTGGACTCCTAGTGTACTCACACCCAAAGCTGTGCAATATTAGTGTATGGTCACACCCAAAGTGGTGGAATCCTAGTGTACAGTCACATCCAAAGCTGTGAAATCCTAGTCTATAGTCACACTCAAAGCTGTGGAATCCTAGTGTATAGGCACACCCAAAGACGTATGGATGTGGCGGTTGGTGAATCCATCTTGAAATTATTTTTGTTAGAAATCACGCTTTTCTCAAGCAAAGATTTATTATATTTTGAAAAGCTTGTAAGATGCTTAGTTGTCCTGACGCTAACGGTAAGTGTCAGTTGAGTCTGGATGCCAATGCACTGTTTGTGCGCTCTTTTTATATTTTTTTTGTATCCAGTTGTACCCGATCCCTTGGGTATGTACCCAAATATCGGGTACAAAACGCCAGTAGTCTGGCTCAAACATGATTTATATGTTTTCGCGATGCCCACCCCTCTCAGAAAGATGTTGGTTTGGAAATAAATTGCTGTAATAGAAGGCTATGCTACAAACGCATGAGAAATAGGCAGAATACGGTGTGACAGTAAGATTTTCGCAATATTTGTATCGTAAAAAATTGTGGCTTGGAAAAAAATCATGATTTTCGATAATATCGGGTAATCGTGCAAGCCTAACTAATATAAGGTGTTTTGTAACAGTTATGTTGAAACTCAGTGTTACTGGATATATGGTTGTAATCAACCATTTGCCAGTGGCAAACGATCGTATTTAAACGGGTACAGAATATGATATTGCTCAATTACCCGAGTACGGAATTCACTGCTGATTATCAAATTACTAGGAGTCGGTAAAATGTCGCTGTTGAAGTAAAATTTTATCGCTTTTCTTGCTAGTTTCTCATATATTGTGTAATTATAGACATGATGTTGGCCTAAATTTATACACTGTTTGGAAGATACATGTATCTGCCTGAGGTACTGTATATTATTTAGTTGATGCATATCCATATTTTTTCGTGATAGGCTGCTCATTACAGCCTATCCTAATAGCCCTTTTCCACCTTGTCTATATATATACATAGAGTAGCATACGAATACATCAAGCTAAAGGTTCCTATGGTAAGATCTGAGACCAATCAGAATAGTACATATAGCTTCTGACATATCCATAGAATCAGAAGTTGATTGACAGATTTTTATCTGGATCAGTCAGTCTGGAAATTTTCTTTTTTTATTGTAAGATCCTATGTTAAAATTTGAGCCAATCCGATCAGTAACTTTTACATAGAGCCCCAGACACACAAACAGAAAGACAAACAGACAGGCCCGAATAAAATAAACTCTTCCTCATACAGGCCGATGGTAACTAAGAACAGCAAAAGATAATCACCTAGATTTAAAAGACAGATATTAGACTGTTCAGCGCCGAGCAACAAAACTCATCCAACAAATTAGAAAGTATAGTTAAACAGGAAGACTTAAAGCCTTAAATCTAATGTCACAGAAATAAAAAGATGCTTTTGAGATTTAATCAAAATGTTCAGGCTCATTACGGATCTGTATATAGATGACAAGAGCTCCACAAACAGCGCATACTACCACGCCATGATGACAAACCAATGAATGAGAGCTATTAGAAGAGTGATTTCTTTCTCACAACCAGGCCAGTCATCCTATCACGTTTCAAAGCGATCAGCTAAACAGTCATGGAGTTATCATCTGGAAACCAATTTTCAAGATGGCTTCCGGCGATCTGATAAACGGTAAAATAGCTATTATCCAGAAATCAATTTTGAAGACAGCCGCCAGTCGCTGGTGGCCATCTTGGATTTCAGATCATCATTGAGTTTTATCATGTTTATAGGTTTCGACCACAGACTTAGTCCAACAACCCTATGAAGTTTCAAAACGATCTGATAAACAGTGATGGAGATATCATCTAGAAACCAATTTTCAAGATAGCCACTGATGGCTGGTAGCTTTCTTCCACAGACCTAGCGAAGTTTCAAAGCAATTCTATAAATGATAACGGAGTTATCATCCGGAAACAAATCTGCGGCCAGCCAATCTGTCCAAACCCCCCCCCCCCCACCATCACATACTACCTCCAATTTCTTGCTGGGGTATAAAAACAACTTTTCTGAAACCATCCAATATTACACACGCCATAGGTCACAGGTTCAAGCTCGACATACATGTAAAACGTAGAAATAAGGATATTTGTAAGTACTTTTTCACTAATAACTTAAATAGTAAAGCCATACAATTCGTACACATGGCAGACTATTCAATGTTCATGAAGGAGCTAAATACGTCATTCATTATGCATTTTGATGGTGACATCAGCCTCCATATGATGTAATTGATTATGATGTCATATATTTGAGTGACATATTATATCCATCCATTATTTAAGTTTAATTCATACCACAAACAATGGTCTGGATTTATGATCAAGTTTTAACTGTAACAGAGACCGATAATCTTTGGCACCAAACTCATCGTCCTCAGTCTCCTTAATGTCCTCCTCACATCTGCGTTTAGCCGATGATGGCACGGCTGTCAAGTGACAAACAGACGAAAACATAAACAGATTAATCATTTTAAAGCTAAAATTCCAGCATCTCAATTTCAAGACAACTTTAATACAGGAAAGCTGTTGAATATTTTGAAACTAATCCAACTGGAATCTATTGCTGCCATATAGAGCCACAGCTCACAGTCAAATTAGTTTCAAAATATTCAACAGAAATATTCCTTGTAACATCATAACGAAGGCTTACAAGGGTAACATTGTCAAATTTCATTAAATTTAATCAATAGGTTGCGTTTTAAAAATTCGAGTCAACGTACTATTCCTTTTAGTATTGAAAAACTGGTATATGTAAAGCACAGGGTTTACCTGAATGACATAGTGTCATTGGATTAGTTCTGGTAAGATTAAGGCATTCTTAAATATAAATGTATAGTAAATGACTTGCTAAACGCAAACAGAGTTTTGCATACAAAAACTAGCGTCTTAGTGATGCAGTGCATCACAAAGGATACCCCAGCCAGTAGCTGAAATCCCGCATTTAGCTGAACACCCCTTTCACCTGTAGCTGAACACCTGCATTTAGCTGAACACCCCCAACCTTTAACTGAACCCCCACATGTAGCTGAACCCCCACATTTAGCTGAACTCTTGCTGTTAGCTAAACCCCCCACCTTTAGCTGAACCCCTGCTTTTATAGTTGAACACCACCTTTAGCTGAACCCCTGCCTTTAGTCGAACCGCCGCCTTTAGTCAAACCCTCGCCCTTAGTTGAACCCCGCATTTAATTGAATACCCGCCTTTAGTTGAACCCGCCTTTAGTTGAACCACCACCTTTAGCTGAACCCCACCTTTAGCTGGACCCGCGCTTGGTTGAACCCCTGCCTTTAGATGAACCCCGCCTTTAGATGAATCCCTGCCTTTAGTTGAACCCCTGCCTTTAGTTGAAACACATCCCCGCCTTTAGATAAACCTCCGCCTTTAGATGAACACCCACCTTTAGTTGAACCTCCACCATTAGTTGAACCCCCACCTTTAATTGACACACCCCCTCCCGCCTTTAAATGAACCCTGCCTTTCGTGGAACCCCTGCCTTTAGTTGAAACCCCCACCTTTAGATGAACCCCACCTTTAATTGAACCCCGCCTTTACTTGAACCCTGTCTTTAGTTGAAACCCCGCCTTTAGCTGAAACCCCGCCTTTAGTTGAACCCCTGCCTTTAGTTGAACCCATGCCTTTAGTTGAACCCAGTCATTAGTTGAACCCCTGCCTTTAGCTGAACCCCCACCTTTAGCTGAACCACGCCTTTCGCTGAATGCATGCAAATAATCTTGACGTTTGTGAACCATGAATTGATACTAGTTACAAGTAGAATGCATCCATACACCAAGATTGGTTAATGTATACAAAAACACTTGACATGACACACCTTTAGGCCATGATATATTCATATATGGTACCAAGTTTGGCAAACTACTAAAAAAACCACCCAAAATGGGCTCCATGCATTTTCAAAGTTGGCACGCCTATATTTACCTGACATAAGACACCCGTAGTTACGGGTCATTCTAATCATTCTATACACTACTTAACTGCCACAGATTATCTACCCTTGGCCAAATATTGTTTCATATACTATGTACCTGAAACAGATTCCGTCTCAACCGTTTCATCTTCTTCCTCGTAATACTCGACATCTTGAACTTTTGACCGCCTAGATTTCCTCTCCTCTGATGACGAAATAATAATAATAACATAAACGACAACAATAATAACAATCAGAGATTGCTCAAGTATGTCCCCATGACACCCCCCCCCACCACCACACCCTCCACCAAGCACAACAACCTACCCAAAATTGTTAAAGGTCCCCTCAAACTTGAAGATCCATCCAGTATAACTTGAATTAGACCGTGGCATGTTTTGCCATCCGGAAAGTCAAGCTATGTAACTGAGTGACTTTTAACCCTTTAACACTCATATCAGCCCATATCTATTTGCATAGCAAGAGGACTATTTTTGAAAATTTACTATTGGAATGGATGTTATTCCAGTTGTAAATTTAAAAAAATAGTCTTCTCTGTGTCTGCAAATTAACATTTTCTATGAGAAATTTGAAATTTTCTTAAACAAATTCGAGGGTTAAGCATATTTTACTCAAACGAGTGTAACACGTCATAAGCTGCGGCTTTGTCCAAAAATGTCAAAATTCTGAACGCCCTACAGACACACAAAAATCTGACAGACTTACTCAGACAGACTTACTGAAAAACTGATTAATATTAGTTGTGTGATGTAAGTAAAAAAGTGTGACACACACTATAAGCTGTGATATAAGCGGCTTTGTCCGAAATGTCGAAGAATTTGACACACCGACTGACAGACAAAGCGATACTAGATGCGAGTCACAATTAAAACCAAGGCTTGTAAAGATCCCTTTAATAGAGCTCGAGTTATTATCTGGAAATGCAATATAATTTCATTAATTGGGTCAGTGTGACCTTGACCATTGAACACCAAAATCAATAGCATTTATCAGACCCCCAAGGCCAATCTCTCTTCTGAGTTTGGTAAAAATCTTTGCAAAAGAACTTGAGTTATCGTAGGGAAACACAATATAATTTCCATAATTGGGTCACTGTGACATTGACTGTAGAAGTTTTGAAGCCAAATTTGATAGGGTTCTTCGGACCCTCAAGAGCAACATTCCTCCCAAGTTTGGTAAATATCCCTTCAAGAGCACTCGTTGTCATCCGGAAACGCAATATAATTTCCGTAATTGGGTCACCGTAAGCTATGACCTTCTGACCCCCAAATCAATAGGGTTCCTCAGACACCCCACCACCCCACCCAACCCCTCACCCACCCCCACAGTGCAACCTCCCTCCCATGGTTGGTAATTATCCCTTCAATGTAAATCAAAGTTATCATCCAGAAACTCAACATACATTAATGCCCTTAATTCTGTTATATATTGTGTCACGGTGACCTTGACCTTTTTTCTCAAATCAATAGGGTTCTTCGGGATGCCAAGAACGCCCCTACCACCTGAGGTTGTTGATAATAGTTGTAGTTGAATCCCAGTTATCACAGAAATGAAAGCCTGAACGGATGGACAGGTGGCAAGACAGATGGACAAAGCAACTGCCATATATGCCCCATATATATATATATATATACACCTGTGCAAAAGTTAAGCACCAGCAAAAACAATAGAACGTAGAAACATGATGGTACAACTAGGCTGCCATACTTTTTGTCCCCGCGTTAGCTGACATAATTCCAAGTACGAAATGCACATGCATGCATGACTTCACGCCGCTTGATGTCCGTGCGTGGCGGGAAACAGCCCGTGATGATCGAGCCCTAGTACGCCTTGTTAGGAGATCTCCATTCACCAACAGCAGAGTGCTCAGCCACCAATGGGAAACGCGCAATAGAGTGTCAATGTTTACCGTCAAAAGGAGACTGTATGCTGCTGGCATGAAAGCTAGGAGACCTGTCAGACGTCCTCTCCTCACTGCACACCACAAAGAGGAGCGTCTGAGGTGGTGCAACGAAAGAAGACACTGGAACATGAGATCCTGGAGACGGGTACACTGGTCCGATGAAAGTCGGTTCCTGCTTCATGCCACAGATGGTCGAACTCGTGTATGGAGGTCCAGACGCACGGCGTACGACCAACGTAACATCATGGAAGAAGTTCCATTTGGTGGAGGTTCCGTTATGATATGGGGGTGCATCTCATTTGATTGTAAGCTGGATCTGTTGACTGTACCTGGAACACTAAATGGACAAAGATATCAAGATTCCATACTGGATAGAGTTGTGGTCCCTCATTTTGTAAATCATGCACCTGGAACCCACCCTATATTCATGGATGACAACGCCCGACCACATCGTGCTAGAGCTGTGCATGAATACCTCCGCCAGAATGCCATTGAAACCCTACCATGGCCAGCAAGGAGCCCTGACATGAACCCTATTGAGCATATCTGGGACATTCTGGGAAACATGGTGAGAAGGAGGGATCCTCCTGTGCAGAACCTATAGGAATTAACAGACGCACTCCATCTTGAATGGCAACGAATACCACAATGGCGTATCAGTCGGTTGGTGACCAGCATGAGACGTCGTGTCCAGGCCGTCATCCAGGCACAAGGTGGATATACCCGGTATTAATAATGACAGTCTCAAACTCGTGCACAGATGTTAAACTTCGTTTTCAGACACCATTAATGACAATCTAGCCACGTGTGTCAACTGTAGGGCAATAGTTGTCAGTTGTGTCAACGTAACCATATTCAGGCCTCGTTTTCAAGTTCAAACAAAAACATACAGTGTTTCCCCACCATCATAATTAGCATTCCTCTAGTTGCATTATTACCTCTTGCACTAAGATGGATGGGTACATAAATGTTTATGCTATTGCTTTCTTCATAGCACATGAATATACCCTCGCATGTGCGTAAAAATAGGGTGGTGCTTAACTTTTGCACAGGTGTATATATATATGGGGGGGGGGGGGGGGGAGGGCATAATAATATTAACTAGATTGATCGGTCGATGATGCATCATCACAAATTCCCATATTCTCCGCTTTGAAGTTTTGACCCTCCCCCACAACCCACCCTCAGGGGCGGAGTCAAAGGTAAATGTCCTTTTGCACTCCACAATCATATGGCTAACTCTCATACGAAATTTGGTTGAATTTCATTCAACAGTGACAGAGGAGTTACATTACAATCAATTTCATGACCTTTTGACCCCCATCACCCACTCAAAGGGGACGGGGCCAAATGTAAATTTGCTCATCCACTCCACATGTCCTAATGAACGGACGGAGAGACAGACTCAGTGATTACTATAGGGCTTCCGCATCAAGGTATAGGGCCTTAATTAGCTTCTCTGAGCTGCCCAGCTGCTCTAATGTTAGAAGTGTTCTTGGTGGATGGCGCGCCATCATCCATGACACATCCAGCATGCCCTAATGTTAGAAGAGTTCTTGGCGGATGATGTGCCATCACCCATGACACATCCAGCATGACCTAATGTTAGAAGAGTTCTTGGTGGATGGCGTGCCATCATCCATGACACATCCAGCATGCCCTAATGTTAGAAGAGTTCTTGGCGGATGATGTGCCATCACCCATGACACATCCAGCATGTCCTAATGTTAGAAGTGTTCTTGGTGGATGGTGTGCCATACAGGTTCTATCGTGTCCAGGCAGATTAAAGGTGTGTCTCTGTGTTTATTAACCTGTAACCCATAACACTCTGATGTCAACATTCTATCTTTTTTACGGTGCTAGTAGCAAAGAAACCGGTGTAGATTTTTAAACAATTTTGGTGGACGATGTTTTTGTTTACGACGGCACCATCTTTCACAAATTTGTTTAAAAGTGAACACCAGTTCATTTTTTTATTTAATTTGAAAATTTATAATTTTGACATCAGAGTGCTAGGAGTTAATGTCTCTCAAATGTTCTTTGATACGTATCTGGAATTCTCTCTTTGTTTCTCCAACACAAGAGGCCCAAGGGGCCTGTGTCGCTCAGCTGGAGTACCATCAATTTTTGTCAAAATTGTTGGTGGGTGGTTTAGCAGTTTTTTAAATGAGTTTGTGGACATTTTTGCACGTGCAATATGGCCGCCAAACACACTACATTTTGATTGGCCCACGACGCCCGTGTTTTTTTGATGGATCAACTTCCCTTGAGCAAATTTTAATGCCCCAAATTTCAGTCTGATCCCTTCAGCGGTTCTAGGGGAGTCATTTTCGTGAAAACCAGGTCATCCAAGATGGCGCTGAACCATTTGGTCAATCAAGTCCTCTTGAACAAACTTGGCTTACCTCTTGGCCTAGATGAAGATTCCCCAAGTGGTTTCGGAGATTTCCTGAAATTGGCCAAAATCCAAATTCAGTTCCCTTGCCCTAGATCATATTTCATGAGGTTTCCTTCAATCCCTCAAGCGGTTTTGGAGAAGATTTTTAGACATTTCTAAAAACCGGCCAAAATCCAAGATGGCCACCGGCCTAATTGGCGGATCGGCTTCATTTGAACAAACTTGGATCCTTATGCCATAAGAATGCTTCATGCCAAATATAATTGAAATTGGCCTAGCGGTTCTTGAGAAGAAGTTGTTTAAAGGAAAAGTTGATGGATGGATGGACGGACGACGGACACACAACGGACGGTCGCCACGACATAAGCTCACTTGGCCTTTCAGGCCAGGTGAGCTAATAATGTGTGCTGCAGATGATGCTGATGAGTACATAGACTATATTCCTAGTTGAGCAGTTTGCTGCGACATGACATTTGTGCGTGCATGTGCGCGTGTATGTAGGTATGTGTGTGTCTGTGTGTACGTGGGTACATGTGCATGTGTGTGCATGTGTGTAGGTGTATGCGTGTGTCTGAGTAGGTGTGTGTGCATGCGTGCGTGTGTGCATATGCGTGTGTGTGCATGTTCGCATAGTTTTCCCTTTCCCCATTTTGATGCAGAATATGCAGTTGGTCTTCTGGCACAGTTCGTTCTCTAGTGTCAGGATAAGCGATGTTTGCACAGACTAGTTGGTCCTTGAGAGTGGGATTCCTTCTATAGTCAAAGAGTGGTTTGTCTTTAAAGGTGTCCCTATATCTAGGGCTAGTGTGGAGGGGATCCCAGTGTCAGTTGATAATGTTTTTTAGAAGGCTGCTGTGTGGATGGAAGGAAGTCTGTTATTAGCAGGATCTTTTCACTCATTTTGGTTTTCTCTTTTGCTGTTAAGAGGGATCCTCTGTCCAGAATTTGGTCATTGGCATCCAGACTCTTCTTAAACCAAGAAAGCGACATGCAATAAGTTCCTGAGTTTTAGTCTAAATTTTATATATATACTGAACCAAAAAAGTTTAGCAACACTGAGAATATTACTGTATAAATGTTATTTAACAAAAACAATAAATTGATTCAAATATATTATTTAATTGATAGGTCATTTTCCAATTTGAACAACAGTCTCTTGTTACTGTAATGCTAGCATCGCGCCTTTAACACGGCATCGCTCAACGGAAGGGTCCAATTTTAAAAATGTCACTGAGCTGTCAATACTGGTTGTGACTTCCGTGCGCATTAACCACCGCCGTACATCGCTTTCTCATGCTTCGAATTAAGCACCTGATGTCACGAAGAGGAATCGCATCCCATTCCTGGAGCTGTGCAGCTTCCAGCTCCCGCACGTTGTGAAGATGTGGATGGTTCTCACGCACCATGCGGCCAAGAATGTCCCACATGTGTTCGATAGGAGACAGGTCCGGTGATCGCGCTGGCCAGTCCAACACCGGAATGTTGTTAGCCTTAAGGAAATCACTGGTGACCCTAGCTGAATGAGGACGGGCGTTGTCTTGCTGGAACATAAAGTCTGCATGATGCTGCATAAAACGGATGACAACAGGGGCGACAACTTCTTCACAGTAACATTGAGTCGTTAAATTTCCGCGAATCACAATAAGATCTGTTTTGCCATTTTCATGGATTCCAGCCCACACCATGACACTGCCGCCTCCGAATCTGTCGTGCTGAATGATGTTGGCTGCATCATACCGTTCTCCTAAACGTCGCCAAACCTATTGCCTACCATCCGCCACATCCACACAAAACCTTGACTCATCACTGAACAAAACGTGGCTCCATTTTTTAGCACGCCATCGCTGATGAGTTCTTGCCCATGCTACTTGAGTAACGACCTAAACTCGTCATACAAAGAGAGACAATAAGCGGGAGGTGATATATCCCGGGATTTCTATTTTATCTCGACGACATTTTATGTCAAAATTTGGATTAATTTTGTTGAAATAAATGTTTATTAAAGTATGCGCAATATTTAGGTAGTACTAATTAAAAATTTCACTCCTGCGATGATGGATATACGGTATAAATTAAGCAAAGGTGTAAAATGGTAAGATTTTCTAGCGTGAGATGTTCTATTTTTGTGCTATTTTTTGTATCATTTTATCAAGAAATATAACTAATAGAAGGCTACCCCCCCCCCCCACACACACACCCCAACCCCCTCCCCTTACTTCGATTTACAAAATTTACAGCACTTGTCCTATTTGAACCCGCGGTATTACATTATGCATTCTCTGTTCCCACCCCCACCCCAGCCCCAAAAGTGGCATGTCCGGCTGGGAAAATTCTGTTTCTGAAACCCTGACAGGGTTCGATCTTCAGTTATGTCCGCTAGTCAGAGACTACCTGATTCCCACATGGACTACTATAAGTCTATTAGTCACGTGTCCGGTGGACTAGTGCAAAATTCTTGTCAAAATTAGACTCGCCAAAATTAAATATTCCATGACGTTGATAAACATAATGCTTAAAATTGTGGGAAACATGCACCACTGTTCGCAACATAAGCCAATCATCAAATTTCTGTATATAATGACATAGTTTTAAAATGGCTAATCCAATCTAGTTACAAATGTATCTACAGCCGTCGCTTCGTATTATTCTAAACACCTAAACCGAACAGTTTCGAGCGGTTCGCTTTTTAGATACTTCTAAATAGAAATTGTATGCATCTTATGTTGCGCAGTCACTGTTCAGAATATTATTTGAAAAGAAGGTTCGAGATAAGAAGTTCGTTTTTACGACACTTCACAGTATAAATTTGGCACATCTTATGTGCCGTGGTGGTCGGGCATCATATTATTCTAATGTTCGAGATCAGAAGCAGGCCTGTGCTGTTATGGCGAATGGCTGAACGCACTCACTTTATTTATTTTTAGACGACCTAAAATCGGTAACCATAACTGCTGATTTTCGTTCGCCTCATACTTTCCCGCAATTTCATTTTGGAAAGAAATAATTGACCAATAAATTTTTACGAGATGAACAAACATGACAAATGAATATGCAAACTAAAAATAGAGATGTGGCTTGGTAAATCAAGTTTGTATCATTAATTTGAATGTTTTATGATTATGTCGATCATACCTTTGTTATGAGGGACAAAAGATTAACAGCATTAATTTGAAGGTTTTATGATTATGTCGATCATACCTTTGTCACGTTTCTCTTTCTTTCCCATAGCTTTGATCAGACAGGCAATAAACTCAAATTCCTTCTCCAAGCCGCCATCACAGAACACTCAATCAGCTGAAATACAGATTTTAAACAATGTATTAAGTGGACCATCTGCAGAAATTAGCTGCACTCTATAGTGATCCTATCATCACTCCTAGTCTTATGATCCTGCCGTCACTCCATCTGTAGTGATGCTGTCATCACTCCTAGTCCTATGATCCTGTCGTCACTCCCTCTGTAGTGATCCTGTCGTCACTCCCTCTAAAGCGATCCTGTCGTCACTCCTAGTTAGACAAAAGTCTGGTACGACACCACCACCCCACTTGAGAGTATGGAAATGTTGTCTGGTTGCCTCTATACAAAAAAGATAAAAAAAACCTCATCAGAAATGTTCAACATAGAGCAACAAAGACTAAAAGACATGCTGTATGGAGACCACCAGAAATTTATGAAACTGCTACGTTTAATTTATAGACGTCTACGTGGTGACCTTATCGAGGCTTAAAATACACACACTGCATAAACAAGGTAGATGCTGAGAGCCTTCTGCCATCCGACAAATGTAACCGAACCTGTGGCAATAGCTTCAAACTACACAAGCAGCGATTCAACACTGGCACCAAAAAAACGGGTCTTCAGCATTCGGGTAAACAACAACTGGAATAGTCTTCCTGATATTGTGGTAACTGCTCCAAATCTCAATGCATTTAAAAGTCAGCTAGACAAATACTTTGACAATGTGGCTTACACAACACAGTTCCAGATCCAACGCGTCCGCAACTAAAACGTTCAGCAGGTACAATGGCTATATCCTTATTCTTACCCCTCACAATATTATTTATTCACATTTCTGTGACTGACACTTTCAGACATGAAAAATTAACTGATATACATACATAATGAACATGTAATATCATAAAAATATACTCACAAATGGCAAAAATACCCCATTTTGTCCCAAAAAATTTGATGGAAGGAAGAATGGAAGAAAATAGAATTTTGGATATATTGTAGAGCACACTTAATGCTGTATTGTCTGTAAAGCACAAGTTACTTCCACATATCCCACATGGTCATCCTGACAGTTGAATATGGGATCATTTTCAGGTTGGGCCAATTTCAAGGACCTATATTTCAAAAATGTTAAGAACCACATATTTTTTCCTTTATGTATACACTAAGCAATATATATGTAATTGACCCATCAAGTATTAAGTTTGTAACTCTAATAGTATTAGTCCGGGAGCCAATTTTCAAAAGGGGTCTAGAAGAATGGTTTCGTAGCACACCCAGTATTCAGAAGGTTTGTCTCTATATTATGCTAGACCGATGTCTTGGGTATATTCTGAGCCGTGTTGTACAAGAAAATTGTGGTATCACTAACCCGTGAGAAGCCCATTTACAATAGGTGTTGAATGTAGCTCTCAAACAATTTTCACAATGGTAAATTTTTCACAAACTTAAGCGCATGTTATATCAATACAATCTTAACCAAAATGGAAAGGAGTGATCGTATATCGCAGATTTATACATAATCAACCTCGTTTAAGACACCCGTATGTTGCTTTGTACATATTGGGGCACTTAGGTCTTCTTGTGACTAGCAATACCTTAGCTACAACAATGCCCATGTTTTCTACATTTTTCATAATTAAACTTTTAACTGACATGCAGTGCATGTCTACACAAGCTGGCAGGACATTTTTATCACGTGAGCAAATGAGAGAATGTTACTCATCCGTGTCAGAGTCATCTTCGACAATTGTATGCTGAACATTGTCACACATTTCACCTCCCATACAAAGGCATGCTTCAGTGCAGAGTAGATTGTTAGCCTTGCATTGACAGAGATCTGTTCTTTTGCAGGCAGACTTTTGACATCTACATGATGTGAGTTCAATTAATCCAAATGGAGCAGGATCCTTTGACATTAGAACAGGCTTGAGTAGACCATCCACTATACTCCAGCCATGTCCATTTGGAGATGGAAGATTCTGAACAGCTTGCAATGAACGTCTCCAAACAAGAGCTTGAAAATTGGCCCTTTCGGTGTGACTATTCGATGTAGGTGGAAGATTTTCATTTCTTTGTCTCTTTTGACAAAAGAGCCAATAACGGGTTTCATCAGCTGTCTTTCCCACATCCCTGGTGGTATACAACTCACAGACAAATTTCTCACATAGAATTGCAGTATTCGGTGATAAGTCAACATGTTCGCCGAGTTGGGCTAAGCTAAGCTGATGACATTCAGATGACTTTAAGAGATTGAATGCTTTTCTCTTAGCGACTCCAAATAATGCACTAGTGCTATCACAACCTGTAAGAGAATGAAACCCAGGCAAAGACAGACAGATAGCTGGGCCCAGTACTTGAGCAACTGTATGTATTGGTATGTATCGCAATTTGTCCTTTGTGCCCGTACGGAACCATAGTTCAGAACAGTGAAGCGAACGATACGTATATATACTAAGTACTGCCACGTCTGTATCAGGAGACTGTATAACAACACGCATGTGGTCTTTTGAAGCGTGTAGCGCGTGCAACATCATACGCGTATCTGCTTCCTCGTGATCTGATCGAAGTTCTTCCAAATACGACGAATTGTTCGCTGAAATGACAACAACATCCATTCCATCGTTAAAGCCACCAGCAAGAATGACGCAATTGTCGGCAGATAGCATATTTGGACCAGTATCACGCCACCCTTTGCTGAGAAATGCAACCAGGTTACTTTTGTTGCTTGGATTGCTGATGTACTTGGCCCATTGCTTTGGAACGGGAGTATTTTCTCCAGCAATCTTTACTTCCAATGCTGTTGATGACCCACGTCTTAGCCGCTCTTCCGCTTTGAGAGATTCCAGTCTATCATATCTGTCAAAAACTATATCTACTCTGTTGCAGTCTTCTTGATTCAGTGGAACTGTAAAGATGTGCCAGTATTTATCAGCCAATTCTCCAAATGTAGACGTACCTCCAGTTTTAACCATTTGCACAATTGCCATGCCATCTACTACATAAGCTGTTGCGCCTGTCTTGTCAACAGGTGGAAGCCGTCCATCAACATTTACTTCCTTTTCTAGTTCACTTAACAAAACACTTTTCACATTCTTTCTTAGAGTCCCATCCGTATGTGACAATGATAGTGGAACAGCAGACAGTTCATACGTTATCACTAGTTTTAAATCAACATCTCTGGACCTTGCGGCAATAATTAATCGACCAAATAGTTCGCGGTCAGATCTCACATTGTGAATTTTTTCATCATTTGTTTTGAGTTTTTTCTTCTGTGCTAGGCTGGCAAATGTTTTAAGTTTTAAGTGTGGCAACGTGTCCCAAAAGCTTCTCGTGTTAGTGTCCAGCCGCTCCTGAACAAAATTTTCCATAATCTCCTTAACACTGTCACAGTCGGAAACAAGTCTCTTGGCGATTTCACTAGGCAATACCACGCCAGTTGCAATGTTTACAAGCGGAAGACACTCGCTGTCGTCGTTTTCCGCAATATTAAAGGGATTGGTCATTATATCTGATGAGAACATCGAAAGTATCTTCTGCACATCGGTTTCATCCCTGTTCATTCGATTAGTCCCCATTTCCTTATGTACTCCAAACATGTGACTATCTTGTAACCCACACATTTGCTTTGTGACCGTTGTTATGGCTGCCCTCTCGTGGCTAGTTAAAAACCACCTCTCCAGAGCTCCTGGCTTTTGTGTTATTCCAATAATACCACCTCGCTTTTTGGAATCCAAATTAATTGATTGCTCTAAGGCCATATCTGTCCACACTTGATTGAATGGATGGTCTGAGCGACTTACGGAATCATTTCCATTCAAGAATTGTTCATGTACATGGGGATGTGTACTTGGAAGCATCTTCATGTCCGCAAGATATATTGGCAGCCATCTTGCATAATTGGTTCTGTCCATGCTGTAGAAATATGGCGCCATAGCAGCAGTAGCAGATAGGTGTGCCTGCCAATCTCCAGTTCTCTCAGCTCTTATGAATCCAAGCAGCAGCTCTACCATATGAATATATGAGTTCCAAAATGCGAACAGGTGTGATTTCGAGCTTGACTCAACTTTAAAGGATTTGAACAGCTGTTGCAATTTATTCACGTACATACGCACCTCTTTGAAATTTTCTTGCAGTGCGTCTAAGTCATCAATGCTGCTTCGGCACATCTTAATTTTCTCATCCAGACTCTCCAATTCTGTTGGAGTAATGTGGTCTTCATGTTGTCCATTTTGTTGAACCCATTTGAAAAAAGACTGCCATTGTAATCGCAGCAGCGCTTCCATAACCAATTTGTGAGCCCTCACTCCTCGATTATATGACTTCCCTTTAAGTAGAGCAGCAGCCGTGCTGCTACCATATGTGTTGGCCTCTATGAGGAGATCTTCTAAGCCAGAGTCAGCAAACATCTTTCCAATAACAGCTAAGTAGTTTAGCGCAATGTGGAATCCCCCCAGTCTGATCACAGTGTCACTAAACTCTTCTTTATATCGCCACTGTATCTCCTTTGCCTTGACATATATGGCCAACTCGAATGTAATGACCGAGTCATTCTGTCCTAGTGTTGTCATCATTCTTTGAACTTGTTTCATGACCGTATACACCGTATTGAATTCAGTTGGTGATCCGGAAATCATTGGACAGTAACCGATTTGTGTAAAAGGTGCGTTAGCACATGATACAAGTGCATTAAATCCACTCCAACTAGGGACTGTTTGTGTTTCTGTGGTCATCATGGGTACAAGATCTACCGCAAACAATTTTATTGGACACATCCGAACGATGGCCTATGCAAGATCCATGACTAATGCCTGTTCCTGGATTGAGCTATCACATTGGTACCAATCCTTCTTGACAGTGTCTATGAACGCGGTCACAACTGGTCTTCTACCAAACACCCCACAATCAAGAATTCTGTTTTCAGTACCTGGTGCTGTCAAAGCCCTTCTCCTGACTGAGTGTTCAGCATGTATGACACGCTCTGGTCTTGGGCCAAATTGCATTCGTTGGAACATCACCATTGTCGTTGAGTGAGTTGTCTGTTTACCGTCTAAGGTTTCTTCAAGTATATCATTGTTATCAGCTGCTACTTGAACGAACGAGTTTGGAACAATGTTTGTTGGTATTACAACTCCATACCGTGTTGATTGAGCTAATACTTCAAGCGCCATACTAGTGTCAACTACCTCAATATCATCATAGGAAACGCTATGACCCATACGATTCAGAATGGTGACAACTTGTTTGGAACCTGTAAGATGCCTCATTGTCATAGCGAGGCTTATGTGTTTTGGCATTTTCTTTCTCCCGTGTGATACACAATGCGCTATGTCTTGGCATATCATCATTACATGCCTCTCATCACCTTCATTAGCACATTCTGATCTAACATTACCAAACTGCTCTGGTGCTAAATCTGCATTCGTGGTAACCAACCGCAGCAGCCAGTAGAGGCTTTGGGGAATAATTTCCTTTGCTTTTGCGAGTGTCAGATTGGCAACATCAACTGGTTTAATGGTGATCCCCTCACAAGCCTCCAAATCTCCCTTCAAAATCTGCGCTGCGTGGAACAACGTGTGAACATCATTGCTAGTAGTATCAGTTGAGCCATGTGGCCTATCAGTATACGCTGATCTACCACCAGCTGCATTGGCAGCTGCATTAATAACATCTTCTAAAGATATATCACTGGAATAAACAAGCTCGGGTTTGGAAGAGTTTAGCTGCTGGTGAAAAACGATTAAATCCTGAAAGTAGTTTTGTAATCGGCTTTTCAGTCTTTGGGAGCGGTAGTTGTCAGCAGTCACACCATTATTCTTTAGATAAAACTTGAATCGACTCAACAAATATGTCATGCTGTAAGCTTTTCCTGATACAAGTCCAGACTCTATCTCTGCTACCAGCTCCGAGAATGATTGGGAGAACGAATCCTCATTCACAGTTTCTTGGTATGATTTATACATCACATTGCGCATTGATACATACTGTGCACGGTATATTTCATGATATTTGGCTTCTGAAGCGATTAAATCTACGCCTCTTATATTGGTAAGCATTTCTGTATCCGCCATTTTCACTGCTGCAATTTGTATGTTTTGGCATGCAGAAAATGTAGAAACTGAGAATAATTTCTTGACTTTCTTGTGAGTTTTCTTTTGGCAAAACATACACATTGCCCAGTTTATCGGGGATGATCTCAATCTTGCTGCTCTAGCCAAACTTGTCGATTCTTCTGGACTTTGTTTATCAAGAGGCATAGGAGTTGGTGGTGTCATGGATCGCCTTTTCGCAAAGTTAATATTGTGCTTGCTTGTGTATTTAGCATAACAGTTTCTATGCCACACGATATCCAGTTGTTTTAATTGATCAATATTTGAGTTAAGTCTTTCATAAACGTCATCCTCCCGGTGTTGGAAAGCCTCTATGAACTTTGAGATGCCGACTTCAGTGGCATTGCTAACAGTTTCGCTACTATGTGCTTGACAAATAATACAGCGAGTCCATTGTGTCGTTTTGATACGCTTTGCTGGGAGAAGATGAAACGCTACTTCCTCGTCACAACTATCACTGTCCATATTTGCTTAATTGCTAGTTATATAACCCTTGTAATTATTTCGCAAATGTACTTAGTGTGTGTGCATATATATTAAATCAATACTAGGCTTTATTAATCAAGGCATGAATTAACAACCTTTCTCATGAATACAAATTCATAAAATGCCACTTGCATTCTTATTTGCTTTTCAAAAAAAGATTTGTATTTGAGAAAATGAGTGAATTAAACTTTCAGTTTACTTGTGATGTCAAATTACAAAATTACCCCGGAACAAGTGTTACAGGCATAATTTGAATTATATGTAGACAATGACAATGAGAGCGATGTGAGGTGTAGTATTCATTTTAATTTGTTTTTCCGCACCGATTACCACCACATCCATCTGTCTCATTCCAACCACCATTACCTGGGTGCTTTGTCAACAGTGGTACAGCTGGATATACAGATTCTATGATGGAGTTAGTATACATACATAAAATATAACCTTCACATTTCACCCTCGCCTTTGGTATATGCATGCAAAATGTATGTTGGATATATGTTAGGTCGATATCCGTCTAAATATCATATATGGTGAATCTAATACGATACTTTGAGTTATGACACGATCATGCTTATATCGTTGTGCACTGTGGATACAGCCAAAGCCTAGAACCCCTATGCAAAGAAATCAGGATGACTAATTAGTGCTACCACAATTTGTTTGTACAACAGGGCTTAAAATGTGTGGGACATGTCCCCCAAGCCACAGCAAGTGTCAGACCTTCCGAATACTGGGTGTGCTAGTCACGATTCTGACCTAGCTTTAGCTCCTGGACTATATTAACATAATTGTAATCACAAGTGGGTCTGAAAATTTGTCACTTTGAATAAATTTTAATTTTTAATGTTACCTAGGTTACCAACATGAGCACAAAAATTATTATGCCCTGCATAGTTCAAGAGGGTACCTACACGTGACCAAGCACTGAAAGTTTTATTGGATGTCAAGTTAAGAATTTGCAGAGCCTTGAAAATGCTACAAAATGACAATTGCTTCACATGTTGTGGACCCCCTTGCTGTTCTAGCATCCATATCTGCAAAAATATTGAGATTTGAGAGCTAAAATTTTGCAGGATTTCCTAAAACGTACTAATAATACAGTAGAGAGAATGATGATAATCTGAATCGGTCATGCAACAAGATTTCTGAAAATTGGTTGTCTTGACACGGAATGATCCATATATATATATATACATATATATATATATACATATATAATCGGATAATGGACTTTTGAGGGTGTAAGCACATTTCGCCGATTTAATATAAGAGTAGGAATTGTATCAACAAATGTGGTCCATTTCGTAACTAGCAAACATTCACTGAAATAAAGCATGCATAAAAATTAAGATAAACCATAAAATAAACTTACTGCTTATAAATATCCCCTACCTGGTCCACAGATGCAATCTCAGTATTGCGTTATGTGTTTTCGAGGGTGATGTAATCGCATAATTTCATCCCTAGTGAGGTGGGGAATTGATGTAATTTTTCTGATTTGAGCAAAGGAGAGTCTGTCACCTACTATAATGCTATAAACGGGTCTGATACAGAACTTAATTTATAGTTGTAAATCCAGATCAGGTTATATTCCGCTTTTTGTGATAACCGGGTAGCAGTAAATTTCAGCCAAAGCATTAAAAAAGTTAAAATCTTTCAGTTTTTCTTTTGGAAATTGGTAAAAGTGGTATTGAAAATGAACATAAATGTTTTGCCTACCTGAAAATATTAAAAATTATTGAAATTTAAATGGTACGTGGTAACTAGAGCCTGTTTGAATCGCCATTGCGGGTAGAGAAAAATCAATTTAGATCCGAAACCTATATAAGCACCCCATACCAGTTCCACACTTCAGGAGAAATAAATTATTGCTATGGCAACGGGTCTGCTTTGCTGCTCAGGCCAGTAACTGGCAGATGTCGTTGGATGCAAAAACTGGATTGATTTGTATCATTTCCTTACAAGTTATCGATATTTTTATAATGGGTAAAAAAAGTAATAGTGAAAATACATGTTTTTCACTACACTGACATAAAAATTCATAAAATAATCACTTGTTCTAAGCGCATCTTTTTAAAATTTACACTTGTGGTGTAAGACTACTGTATATATTTAAAGACACATGATTTGTTGACATCACCTAAGCGACAAGCCCGTGAGAATGTCAACGGTACGTATCCTCGAAATCACATGACCATCGAAAGCACCTTACGTTACTGGATGATATATATATATAATTATCATCATCATCATTTTACGAGGCACATGCTATTGACTTGGTATTCCCTCAGTGTTTTTGTTGTAGTATGGCTTGTTCAATCCAATTCATAAATATTCCTTCCTTGAAGTCGACTTCCAGTTTGTTCTTGAACGATCGGACTATTGTTGCTTAATTAACTCTCCTCAAAACCATTTGGTTTAAGACTTTGACATTACCTCTCTACTGTCAATATTCCATCTTTTGCTGTGTCAATATATATTATATACATTATATATATACATTAGACTAGGCCAGTATGCATCAAAATCAATATTTTTTTGTGACAGGCACTGAACCCGTGAACAAGAGGCAATAATGCCTGCGTTCTGTAACTTAGCTTAAAATAACATTAACTTAACTTAAGATATAGCCTAACGTATATATTATTGTAGGGGGTATGTGGTAATGGAATGGATGGACGAAAGCTCAAAGGCACGCGGAGTGTGATGTTACGTAAATTTACGAAGACTGGTAACTTTACTTTATTTCTGTTATTTAGTTGTACCATTTTCTTCGTATCGAGAAAAAAAGTAGCATGGGTAAATAACATTACTTATTAAAATGTTGCAGCCATTGAAAACATCGATAATTATATTCTAGTATGTATTATTCGACCAACAAATAATAAACATATTTTCCTTCTTCTTCTTCTTGGTGTGTAGATACCGGAATGCCAGTCAACTCATCCTAACCCAAGATAATAGATATAGCAAGATGGGAATTACGTTATAACGCGCATACAATTTTGCGCAGCTTTTACGGCGTAGCGCCCTCTTACGTCCTTGATGTGAGGTTATAGGGGGAGGTAATTAAAAAACAATTATGTTTTGCTAATAGAGCAAGCAATTGTTGCCTTTTTACATCAAGTTTACTTATTTAACAGGTGCGATATGGTCAATAATAATTTTGTAGTTTATAGCCCATTTACGTTAATATTATAACTATGATTCAGATATACACGTTTTCTTTAAAATAATGTTGATTAGACCGGTGTCTATAGGCCGCCGTCTATACTTGCTTGATAGGTCTAGATATTGGTCTACACGCGCTTGACTAAAAATCGGTGCTCGGGCGGGCTCCCTAACATATTGACTAAAATGGGTGTTTTTGTTAGTACTCAGAATTTCACCATGAAGAATCAAATTAGCATTTCCATGATCAATGGCGCATGTGTTCATTATTGAACACATGTGTGTTATAATTCCTATTTGATTAGAGAAGTATGAGAAGTTTCTGAAATCGCGTAGGCCTAAGAGATTATGATTAGTTTGGCGCATATTATTAAATATTTGCTATCAGCTCGAAATTCCCCATGCCTCTGTGGAATGGCAGGGCTTATATCCTATACAGTCATATCTCACAGTGACGCACTGTTTTAAAATTTGCACAAATTATGGCAAATCCAATACTTAAACCATTAATCATTATGATAGAGAAAAATGAAACATAGTTGCACATGTGCATTTAGCTGACATACTCAGCTTTATGGCATTACAAGTCTCATGATGATCGTTGGCTAATTTCCAAGATACCATGTACATAAACAAAAATGCTAGGTAAAATTGCTAAACTTATTCAGTTTCATCTTCGATCTAAGATCTTTCTTAAAGATTTGATTGCTCCATAAAATTAGGTATTATCCGTGTATTTGTAAAGCAAGCAAATATATTTCTCACAGGACCGAACTTATAGGGAGTCCTGTGCAAAGTTTAAAAAAATTCTTGTTCTGGGCCCCCAGAGAAATATCTAAAGTTCTGGTTGTGTTTCAAACGTAAAGCCACTTGGGTTGGAGGTGGGGGTTGGGGTGAGGGTCGGGTGGTGTTATGCGATCAGAGGGCCGTGGGATTTGGCCACACTGGTCTTATAGCTATGTCATCTATGTGTGTAACTTGAAGTTAAAGAGGGGCAAAGAAATACAAAAACGATTTGTGTGTCACTTTGGGAGGGGGTGGGGCTGGAAATTTGAAGTCGTGTGCAAATACACGTGTTGCACGACCTTAGGTTCGGCCTGTCCCACTATTTCATCCACAAAGGTTTGGTGGAATTCAACCAAATTTGTTATATTTGAGTTACCTATACACGATTCCCGTTTGTGAAATCACTGTTCTATTGGACTCCGGCCTTATGGGAGGGTACAGTTTTCAGGATAAAAGGTTAATGAACGCGTGGGTATTTGCGATGGCGTGCCATCGACTGCATGTTATATGGTCGTAGCCTGCTGACATACAGATTTTCTCAATTTAGTCAACTATTTTTCAGCAGAAACTGAGCAAAACGGGGTAAATTTGCAAGCAACAGTAGCCTATATCGATATTTATATCCTGAAAATGCAGGGGCGGGGGGGGGGGGGGGGAACACACCGTGAATACCGACCTCCTTGATCCCACTACTGGTTAAACCTCCTGATCAATTTTGATTTTACTGTGGCAAGTATTCTTTCCTTCTGCGGTCCTACAAATTTGAGTCTCGCAGTTACTCGCGTAAACGCATGCACGCACGCACATACGCACACGTGCCGCGGCTATCACTCACTCACCCATACACGTACATAGGGAACCATTTTATGCCGATCCTCCCTATACAATGTTGATGATACTAGAACAACGCAAAAATATGTATTAGCTAGAAGTTTCCCGGGTTAGAGATGAGTTGATAAAAATTGAGAACTGTTCAGAAAAATGGTGAATAATAATAATAATAATAATAATAATAATAATAATAATAATAATAATAATAATAATACTTACTACTACTACTACTACTACTACTACTACTACTACTACTACTACTACTACTACTACTACTACTACTACTACTACTACTACTACTACTGCTGCTACTGCTACTACCACTACAACTACAACTATCCCTACCGCTGCTGCTGCTGCTGCTGCTGCTGCTGCTGCTGCTGCTGCTGCTGCTGCTGCTGCTGCTAGTGGTACTGCGTCTGCTGCTGCTGAAATTACTCAAACTTGGCCAGTCTGAAGCACCACACGTCGCTAGCAATGCTTCTGGCAGTTAGGAGAATAATTGGTGCCAAAAGTAGACATTATATAAAAAAATTACGTGTCCTATTTTAGAAGGGATTGACAGAGCCCATTTGCCACCACCACCCCACCCCCAAAACCCCACTCGCCACCCCACATATACAACCCCACCCCACACCTACCTCAACTATAGCAGCTCCACGTTTTATTATTCCTTAAATCACTGTATATATGATACAGTGCATTAAATTTGTTTGCAGAAAAGAAATATATCTATAATTATAATTATTATTATTATTATTATTATTATTATTATTATTATTATTATTATTATTATTATTATTATTATTATTAGCAGATGCTTATCTGCCAGAATTATTAATTTTTCCTTTTTATTTGTTTATTTTTTCTTCTTCAATGAGAATTGCACTGTTATATATTGGATAATGTCTATGATACAATGAAGTTGAAAATTTTTTACCCTGCTCATGCAACTCTTTTCTTAATGAATATTTTAAAGGGAGATGTAATGTCAGGATTTCACTTTCAGTGATTGATACTCTCTCCCCCCCCCCCTCCACCCCTCCCTCCCTCCCCCTCCCCCCCCCCCCCTCTCTCTCTCTCTCTCTCTCTCTCTCTCTCTCTTTCTCTCTCATTCAGTGGGGAGAGGACGGAAATACATTGTTAGAACTTGTGCCCAATCCCTTTGTGCACATGATACAATAAAATATGTTAAAAAAGAATTAGAAGATTATATTTAATTAATAGATTTATAGAGTTGGAAACTAGAAATGGTTGCGATATATAACTATTAAAATTGTTTTTGGTTTTACTAGCTCAAAATGTGCCGTGCTGCAGTGGCGCGCAAGCCGGTGTCGGCCCTGATATTATTTTCTATAGTGCAAAACAGGTGCTCAAAATAAGTTCCTGTATTAGCATTAACCTAATGGATGCGCGCGTCTGCGTGCGTCCATGTGCCCGCTCCATTCGTATGCATGTATGCTGTGCTTAGAACAGTGTCGTTAAAAAATTGCAGTAACCCATTTTTCTTGACAATCAGATAATCTCTTCTTGCCTACACCAATTATATTCGCAATGCGTAGGCTAATGTTCATGATATTTGAAGATGTACAACCCCATTACAACCAGTCCCACCCACCCCTATATATATATATTTGGTGTTAATTATAGGCATGTATAGGCATGGTGTAGCAAATAGTAGGACTATAACATGAATTTCTAACCTTTCCTTATCTTTCGGGAACTAAAACACACAATTTTCATTCTTCCCCTTTTAATTTGTGCATCCGATCGCAGAGCCTGAGCCCCCTCAACTATGATCAGGCTACATTTTTTATCTTTTGATTTTCCACCTTCAAATTCCCTGCAGCGCGCCATATCTATTTGTTTATTTACATGTTTGTTTGTTTACCTTGTTTGGCTATTTATTTATTTATTTATTTATTTCGCCTGTTTCAATTTGTTTCCCGCGTCAAGGGGGATTTGCATTACTGCGTCATTCGCATTACGAGTTAATGCCCCTGGTATAACTTCAAAGTCACGTCGTAGTCGTATGATGGCGCTGTTTTTCAATAGCGTCGCAAAGCACGCGGGTATTTCCCATCTTGCTATATCCATTATCTTTGTCCTAACTACCAACTCGTCCTACCCAATAAGTCAAGTCGTCCTAAAAAAATAAGTCATCCCGCCCCATCTTATCTTTTTGGCCGACTTGACTTATTGGACGAATTATAGTTAGGACGAGTTGACGTTTTGTGTAGGACGAGTAGTATTTGGGACGAGTTGACTTATGTAGGGCCACTACTATTACGACTGTTATTTATCCACAGCCTGTCCAAAAAAAAATGATAAACCCATACAAGATATAATATTCGCAAATTCAAGGGAGATAACCGATAATCACACTTTTTTCAGTGTTTTAACCATAGCGAGTTGTCTCCCGTAAAATAGAAATTTTGGGCGCGGGATCGCTTACTGACAGTCACAGCTTTTTAATAGGATTTTATTAGCTCCACTCTTATCTTCGGCCATTGATGCACAATACATCCTCTTCATCTGCTGATATTTCGACTACCTAAACTGCTGTCTAAAATGCGTGAGTGCATGCTTGCTTGAATTAGAATAATTAGGTTGTTTCTCCATCATCATGAGTTCATCTACTAATATTTCCTCAAATTTAAATGTTTTTGTAAAATTAATATGAAATATGAAAACCGGTACGTAAATATTAGCCTATTAAATTAATTTGTTCATTGTTGTTGTCATATATATACATATAGCGCTGCTGTGTTTTCATATTTTCTGTTTTCGCGTTTTCATATCCAAAACGGCATACTCCTGTGATAATAGGTAATGTCTCGCCCTAATAATTACTTAAGTAAATTCGTCCTATATTATTTTAGGATGCGTTGACTTAAAAACTATTAGGACGAGTTGACTTAGGACGGGTTGGAATTAGGACAAGTAAAGAGTAGTACGGGTTGGGAGGTAGGCCGAGTTGTATTTAGGATGAGTTGACTGGATACCAGATACCGCCTCTCGAGTATGACCCAGGGGATTCAGAATCCTTTAGGCGAACCTCCATGATGGAGTAGTTCCTATTATATTATTGTGGAACTGGCGGTATCCCGCAATCCTGGAATTCACGTTTCTGGGCTGCCGGGCTAGCTGATTCCCGCCATTTCTACGGACACCTGGCAGTCGTACCTTGGAACCTGAAACGCGAGCACCTGCCACCAGTTCCCTGTGTGATTCAAGACCCCTGTTGGTGAGAACCACTATAATACACTAGTAGTATTACTACAAATGGTGTCATGAGTATTTTGGGCCCTAAATTAAAAATTATTGTTAGTTATTTCTAAATTCTACTAACGATTTTGCTGTTAAAATTAAAGAGATAGAATTCTCCGAAATATAAGGACTACTGTAGTCCTGCCCGAATGTCAATTTGACAGACTCTGGCCACCATTTTGATTTTGTTATAGGGTTTTTTATTATCTAATAATCATGGATGATAAAATGTCAACATTTGATGGAAAATGTGAGTGAAAACCATTTTCCATACAATGTGAGCATACTGCTTCAAGGTACTGTTGGTCTGATACATATAAATTAGACATGCTCATCTCAGATTTAAGGGACAAGGCCTTAAAGTTTTACTGCATCTGTTCTGTGCAAATCCAGAATGATTACGTCAGTTTATGCGACAAATTAACATTGCGATTCGGGAAGAAAGACCTTCCCCACATCATCAGAAAAAATGCAAGACATTCGACAAGAGGGTAACTCTTTAGAAGAATTTGCAGATACAATTCAGGAGCTGACTTTAGATGGCTACCCTGATGCCTCAGAGAATTTGGGCGAGACAATTGCCATTAATGCATTCCTATGGGGTGTTGAGCATAAATGAGCCGCTCTGATAGCTATGGATAAAGGTCCAAGCCAAGAGGCTGTGCAAATGGCCAATGCAGCTATCCATAATCAAAGATTGATCATGTGTTCCAGACGACCTGAGGTTTGAAAGCTCCATTTTCCATATGATGCTTCTGGCTTGATGGAGGCAGATAATTCTGAGCCGTTGAGAGCCATAACGGCGCCTAGCAGGATGGATAAATTAGAGAGAAAGAAGTCGAAGGACTTAGGAAGGATATGGCGACGATGAAGGTAGATTTTGAATCTTATATCTGGTCATTTCAGTCGAAGTCGTTCTCCTCCAAGAGGGAAGGTCGTTCTCTTCCTCTCAGATCGGGAAAGTGTTTTAATTGCAATTTAGAGGGCCATTTTCCCCGTGAGTGCCCGGAGCCGAGGCGTACACAGTCGCCATCACCTTCTGCTTCACCGAGATCTTCACCTGTGCGATCATATGATGTTCGCATGTATGAGTTTAGTCATGACCCAATGACACTTGTCATTCCCATCAAAGTAAATGGTGTTTCCGTTGATGCAGTAGTGGACACTGCGGCACAAGTGACAGTAATTGGCTATTTCTTGCAAAGAAATTTCCTTACCCTTTAAAGAAGTTGGAGTCTATTTCATTGAAAGGTGCATGTAGAGACAATATTATCCCTGCAGAAAGTGTTGAGCCAGTCACAATTGCATTAGACTCTATGATGTTCAACTGGCCGGTTCTTCTTGCCAATATGAATGATCCGATTATATTGGGCCTGGATTTCTTGAAGGCACACAAGGCCACCATTGGTCTGACTAGACTGGGTCTGACAATTAATGGAGAACCGGTTCAAGCATCAATGTTGAGAGCTCATGGGAAGGAAGCCCAAGTAGCTCGGGTAACATTGAAGCAGAAAGTGGCCGTTGGTCCTTTTGAGGCCGTGAAGACCACAGGTGTTCTGGATCGGGAGGTGCAGAATGATATTGTGCTCCAGCCCTCGTCTAAACTGGAGGGTCTAGTAACACCTCATACAGTGGCCACTGCCAAAGATTCGCAGATTCCTATTTTGTTAAGGAACCTGTCGGCCCAATATATTACTCTGGAACAAGACCACAACCTTGGTATTGTCACAGAAATTGAGGAGGGTTTAGACCCTTGAACAGAATTTCAACTTGCTGCTAACCCCATAAACCAGGATGGTTTACAGACTTCTACAGCCACTGAGGTGGACATCCCTGTGTTCTTACAGGATCTGTATGAGAGGTCGACATCGTGTTTATCGGAGATGCAGTGTTTGCAAGTTAAATCCATGTTAATCGAGTATCAGGATGCATTTGCAAAAGATGATCTCAATTTAGGCTTGTTCAAGGGGATAAGAAATAAGGTTGACACAGGTAATGCACAACCTGTTCGTTCTAAACTTAGATGAACTCCTCTTGGTTTTGAGAATGAGGAAGAGAAACACCTTGCGGAAATGTTAGAGAAAGTTATCATAGTTCCGTCAAAATCTGAGTGGTCATTGGCCCTGGTATTAGTTTAGAAGAAAGACAGTACCGTGCAGTATTGCATTGATTTTCAAGCTCTGAACAGTCTAACTCGCAAAGACCTTTACCCCCTACCAAACATTGAGACATGTCTAGATGCACTTGGTGGTGCTAAATTCATTAGCACACTTGATATAGCAGCTGAGTATTGGCAGGTCGAAGTTGACCAAGAGGACCACCACAAGCTCGCATTTATCACAGGATATGGGCTCTTTGAATTTGTCCGGATGCCATTTGGTATGTGAAACAGCCTGGATACCTTTCAGAGGGTCGTTCAGCTGGTGTTGCAAGGTCTTAACTGGTGTGAGTGTCTTGTGTATTTAGATGACGTGATAGTGACAGGGACTGACTTTGACAGTCATATGACCAACTTGAAAGCTTTCCTTTCCCGATTCCTGTCACATAGGGGTCATGAATTACCACAGAGATCACATACAGGGTTTTGCTGGTATTTCTGCTCCTCTCTCTGCACTTACCAGTTCCAAAGTAGAGTATGACTGGACTCTAGAGCATCAGGTAGTTTCCAAACACTTCAGGGTGCTATGACCAACCCTGCAGTGTTAGGTTATCCAACACCAGATGGTACCTTCATACTGGATACTGATGCTATTGAGGCTGCTATTGGTACAGAGTTGTCCCAAATTCAGAATGGGAAAGAAGTGTTTATTGGTCTTGCGAGCCGAATGTTGACACCAGCTCAGCGTAAATATTGTGTTGCACACAAAGAGTTGCTAGCCATGGTAGCATTTATTAGGCAGTACCGTATGTACTTGCTAGGATGGTCATTTATTTACAAACTGACCATCACAGTCTCACTTGGCTGTTCAGTTTCAAGCACATCGAAGGACAACTAGCTAGATGGCTAGAAGAACTGTCCTAATATAATAGGACGATGCAGTACAGGCCCGGTAAACAGCACTCTAATGCTGAGGGTCTATCACGAGTTCCAAGTGATTCTTCACCTTGCCACTATTATAAAGCTGGGCAATCTCTTAGTTCATTACCATGCGGTGGGTGCAAATATTGTACCAAGCTTCAGGAGCAATGGTCTCAATTTGAACAAGATAATTCCTTTGGCTTTTCAAACCATAAGGGCCCTTCAACTGAGTATTAATGACCTATCAGACAGTGACACAGACATCGATGATCCAGATGGACTGCTGGATGGTGTCCCCCAAACAGACCACGTTATCAGAAGGTCAAACTGGTTAGACGTTTTCTCTTTGGAAGATCTAAGGGAGCGTCAGTTGGAGGATCCGGATCTGAAGACAGTTGTACACACCTTCTGACGTGGAGCTAAAGTTAGCTAGTTCAGCTGTCAAGTTTTGGTGGGCTCATTGTGATCAATTGATATTTGTCGCTAGCATTTTTCACTATCTTTGGGTAGAAACAAATACCACACGGAATCTACTGATAGTTCCAAAGTCCCTCCAGAGCCTGGTTTTGGAGAATTGTCATGATTCCAAGCTTGCCAGTCAGATGGGTGTGCAGAAAACATTATAGAGAGTGAGGGCTAAATATATCTGGCATGGATACTCTCGTGATGTGGTGGTGGCTATGAAATCCTGTCAGAATTGTAGCTGTAGCAAGAAAGCTTTCATTCGACCTAGAGCCACTCTGGGTGAGTTCCATGCTGGATTTCCCTTGGAACGGGTAAATATGGACATTTTGGGCCCCTTTATTACATCTGCACTGGGAAATAGATATGTGTTGTTGATCATAGATCAGTTCACTAAATGGTTTGAGTGCTATGCGCTCCCTGAACAAAGGGCAGAACTGGTAGCCAAAATGTATGTGGAGCGTTTCGTCACCACATTTGCCTGTTCATATTTCTTACTCACCGACCAGGGTCATAACTTTGAGAGCAGCCTGTTTAAGGAACTGTGCCATCTACTGTAGATTTCAAAAACATGCACTAGAGCTTATAGACCATGTTCGAATGGAAAGATTGAATGTATAAACTGTACTGTCTCGCAGTGTATACAGTGTTACCTGTAAGAGCATGACAGACAGAAAGATTGGGACAAGTGTATTCCTTTCATCTCTGGAGCTATGCAATCTATTGTAAGCCGACAGATGGGTTATCCTCCCAACATGATGAAGCTTGGTCGAGAAGAGTACAGATGACACCCCTTCAGATGCCAGTGACTTCGTCCAATAGTTACAGCAAATATTGCACGAAACTCATGAGATAGCACGGGATAACCGTAACATGGCTCAGAAGCACCAGAAAAAAGAGTATGATTTATGTTTGCATGAGCATGCCTATCATGTTGTTGATGTAGTTTATCTTGCTAATTTTGCAACTAAGATAGGTCAGTCCAGTAAACTACAACCTCCTTGGACGGGTCCATTTATTATTTATAAACAGTTGTCGGAAGCACTGTTTGGTATTAAAAAAAACCAGCGCCGGAAACTAGTTGTTCACCATGATAGATTAAAGCTGTGCAGAGATCGTGATTTACCTCTTTGGATATTGCAAATGAGACGTGCTATAAGCTCTGAAGATCATGGCGATGATGATGACTTATTATCCCCCGATGATGGCCGTAGATTATCTGATGGTAACCATGAATCCATTTTTGGAGCGGATTTGGATGAAACCATTCCATAATGGTATTTATTCACCTCATCAACTCTGCATGATGATCTAGATGCTGTTTTGGCAGATGACCTAGATATCGACCCACAAACACAGCATCACTCTCCTAAGCGTATGAGGTGTCAGGTCCGAGGAGAAATGCATCACACTTCCCCTAGGCACATGAGGTGTCAGGTCCAAGGGGAACCGCATCACACTTTTCCCCTAGGCACATGAGGTGTCAGGTGCGAGGGGAAATACATCACACATCTCCTAGAGATGACCAACTCCAAACTCACACCATTCAGAGTTGAACAGGAAGACGGTCGTGCCGTCCTCCCAACAGGTTCCTAGATTATGAACTGTATTAGAATGTTATTTAAGCATTCGTGAATTTTACTATGTAAGTCTTCATGGACCCTACTTGTCCACCTGCATATATGTGCCTCTGGTTTCTTCTTATTTCGGATTCATTTGTTCATGGTACTGTTGCAGACTGTAGTTAGTTTTTTGGTCGTAGTACAGTACTGTAATAGTAGTGTGATAATGTACAACGGTAACAGTAATTCAACATTAAAG